>PVIH01012537.1:45117-63132 GCA_004025045.1 Sigmodon hispidus
AAAAAAAAAAAAAAAAAAAAAAAAAAAAAAAAAAAAAAAAAAAAAAAAAAAAAAAAACCCGCTAGATTTCTCTTGACTATCCTAGCCTAGTAAAACCCAAGAAACTTAGATGGACAAGAGGTCAAGCCACAAAGACAGCATCCCAGGAAACAAAGGCCATTCAGGGTAAAAGCACAGCCAGGCCCAGAACAAGACTCCACTGAGTGTAAATTCACCACAACTTCTGAAAGGAGTTGTGAGATTCACTCTGATTCAGCCCTGCCCTTCCTCCTAGATAAAAGGACCTGAGTTTACATGAACGTGTGACATCAAGTGGCTGAACAAATCTCTTGTTGGGAAACAACTTTTGACATCTCTTTATTTCAAGGTCCTAAGTGTGGTTTTTAAAGTGGAGAATGATGTCCGAGTTCTGTGATTCCTGGCCTTCATCCTTCTCCCCACTGGTACATTTGCATTTAAAAATACATCCTTCTTTGTCTTCTTTAAAACCTTGCATTATAATTTTGGTTCATGTCTTTTCTGAACATGTGTGAACTACCTAAGTGTAGGTTTGAGACAGTACAATAGGCTCTTGAGATTTCTTTTAATGCACTGGAGGCTCTTATTCTACATATTTGCACGTGTTTTAAGTTCCACCATCAATCACAACTCTGCTACCAAACTGTGCATCTGTCTACTGTAACCAAAGTGATCAGTATAAACAAATTAATAACAATCTTTTTCTGCTGAAGTGGTAGAAAGTTTTTCTGAGCTGGAATCTTATTCTTAGAGCAAGTAGGTGCTGAGAGCTTCCCTCTGTCCCCTGGCTTGTCAAAACAAACAAACAAACAAACAAACAAACTACCAGTGAGTAGAACTAACATCTCTGCAACCTACACAGATTTGTATAAGGCTAGTCATAAAAATAACATCTCAAGTATTTTCTTCCCTCCTACCCTCCCTCCCTCTTTTGTAGTGATGCTCTATACATTGTAAACCTCTACAAAATGATTTTTTTCTTTTTTATTTGTAAGACTGTTAAAGCACAAACTAATTCTATATTTTCTCAGGCCTACAAGCAAATTAGATATTTACTTTAATATCTGAGTCACAATGTATGTTGTCTAATTATTGTTAATGTGCTTATATTTTCCTGCCTTAAATTTAACTGCTATATATTGTACCATAAAAAACAACATGTCAACAACTTATTGGTAGAAAGACAGGAAGTTAATATGGCTCAATTAGGATAATTAATTACTAAAGACAGGGTGTTTGCAATCCTTGGTTCATTTGACTTGATCTAATGGAATCCATATGCCATATGAGAGCTGAAAGGCTTGAGAGTATCATGTGAACTAATGAACTAGCTAACGCAAACTTTTAAAATCAATTGTCTGCTTTCAAATCTGAATTTTAAAAGCATGTCTTAAAACAGGATGATGCATCAAGTTCCTATGGAAATTCTGTCCCTTTTGGGGAGGGGGCTTTTATAAAAAGAGTTCTGGGGTTGTTAAAAAATAAATACTATATACCAAAATTTGTTTCTGATATTTTCATTTTAACTAAAACCTTAGATCTTTTAGAAATTATCTCAAAAATGTCCAGGTACTTGAAGTTTTCAAGTCAAAACCAAAGATTTCTTTTATTTCAGAAAAAGATTTTCAAGTTTAATAACAATTCACTATTAAATTCTTACAATTTAATTAGTAAATTAAGAATATGTGTGTGTATGTTTATGTTTACATGACTCTTTGCATATGTATACATCCATATTCTATATGTCATGTTTTGCAGTTTCTACTTCTAGTACCTAAATATTGAAAAAAAATCTATAGTGAAAATGTTTCACAATGTTTCCAAAATAAAAATCTATTTTTAAATTCAAAACACATGTTTAGCATTTCAAAATACGTTTAAATTAAAATAAATATGTTAGTCTAGAGTAAAGCAAAATGTACTTCCCATGGACAATGTTTATAGTCATTTTGAATTGTTTTTGTTAGCAATAAAGAGAAATTTCTACAGGCATTTAAAACAGATTAAGTCATAAGCTACAACAATCAGTATCACATTTGAAGCTTTGATTTTGCAAGACTTCTTCATATATTTTCAAAGAGCAATTCTTTAGACTATGCATCTGGACATCACTACCCCACTTAGAGAGAATACAAACAAATGAGGCTCTTGCTGTGTGCTCACTTCTGGAGCCTAGGCTCAAAAGCAGCGGGAGGCTCCATCTGTCTGCAAGCTGCCCAGGACTGTTTGATTCACAAAGTTGTTTTCCTTTGGTAAAGACACACTGAGCTAACCTCTGAGGAGCAACTTCTATGGTGATCAGAAGGAAAAGTAAGAATACTATAGTCAGTCAGTAGGCTCATTCTTAAAGTGATAATATCAATGAAACTTTGAGAAAAACTACAAACATGAAGAGGTTATTGACTAAAGAACCCAGAAAAAAAAAAAAACAAATAAAAGTTAATAATTTATAAATGTTTGAGAACAATTAAAAACTTAATTTAAAATGAAAGCAAAATATTTATACGATAAAAGTCACAACAAATATTTAGTAAACTCAATCAATACTTGAGAGCTTTGTAGACAAATGCTCAGCACTCGAGCACACACACACACACACACACATACACACACACACACACACACACACACACACACACACACACTTCCTGTTCACAGTGGAAATATCACCCTTGTATTGAGTACCTAGTTTTATCCCATTGTTTTTGAAGACCAGGATGTGATTCACTGTAAAAATAGCTCTCTCCAGTATAAAATGTCTGAACAAAAATAGTTTGTTGTTGTAATATTCAGGAAAGTCTAAAAAGCAGTGTGTGTGTGTGTGTGTGTGTGTGTGTGTGTGCACGCATGCACACGCGTGCTCATAGAATCTAAACAACCACTGTGTAATTGCGTACTTTGCTTTGAAGAAATGTGTTAAGAACATAAAAGAAAATATTGATTCTTGGCTATAACGGCTTTCCACATTAAACAACAATCATTTCTATTAATAACCCTATGTATTACTTTTTGTATATTTTACGTGAACCTACATTCTAGACAAAATTATTTGAAATAAAATGAAATATAATAAGATAAAGCAAAAACTAACACATTAGAATTGGACAAAACAGACAGAAGGCAAAGAGCCCAAGAAGCAGAGAATTACTTGTTTGCACCCCCAGCCATCTCATAAGAACACTAAACTGAAAAGTCACACTATATATACAAAATTCAAAGGACAGTCTTTCTGCCTCCTCCACAGGGTCCCATGAGGCCTGAGGAGAGAATCTGATGGAGACATCTCATTTAAGACTGAGTGTTCAAGATCTAGAGAGGATTTTTTAAAGGAAAACAAATAAACAATTAAAAAGTTAAATGGCAAAAAGACAAAGAAACAAAATGCTGTGAGTGCCTGCTTTTGGTGGTTGCTTTGCTTATTCGCTTTGCTTACGTGACACTGCCTAGTTTGATATAACAGGAGCAGTTTTTATTGAGGTTTTTTCTTTTACCTTTTTTCCCCTAAATTCTACAATAGAAGCAACAGAAAGAAAGTCTTTCTGATGTTAGATAAAATATACATGCGAGAGGGGGTAAAAAAATTTCCCCATCTCATGGCAGCAGTCAAAAAATTACCAGAAGCAAATCCTCAACAAAGCCAAGAACAACATAGCCATGGAGGCATTGGAAAGGAAAATCCCAGTTTCAATAATTAGGGCTGTACTAGTCTAATATTTTCACGTGCTGACCTCAGGAGTGGATTATCCCTTAGTCTACTTTAGAATTCCCTGGGGGATAAGAGGCACACAAGAAGGTCTGAAAGCATCTGCTGTTGTTGTTAGGTGAGATTCTAGAGTACCCAGGTTTCAATGTGTAAACCTTTTAGATTACCTAACCCTAACCCTTTCAATCCCATCATTTCAGGCTCCTTCAATCCTGCTTGATCCCTCCCCCTTTGCAGAAGATTTTTCTCTCTTTAGTTCCTTACTGATGATGTATCAATGTCTAAAAACAGAAAAGCAGCTATTAGAAATGGGACAGATGCTGCTATTTATTAGAACTGAGAGTTTCCCTTGCCATCGTATTTTTTCAAATAGTGATGAATATTCATTAAGCTAGAAAATAACTGGCCAGCTGCAAATCTTTGCAAGGTGACTTGGCTCTCCAAACCCAAAGGATACAAGATCAATCCTGTTTATGGGCATCATGAAAAATGAAGAAAGGAACTAGCAAGCACATTCCTGGAAGGAAAACAAATGCTCTACAAGCCTTAAAGGAACATGTGCATTTAAAAATAGCACTGGTTTTCTGACTTTTTAGAAAAAGTTACTTTAGAGTGTTAAAAAAGAGGGATTATTTAAATATCATACTAATCTTTAATTTGATTTTCCTTTAGTTGTAGACAGAAATCTAGATAAATGCTAAAAGATGAAAAGGAGCAAGAGTGTTTGAAAGACTGTCCAGAAGCATGATATGTATTCTAGTTTATGATGAGTTAGTTAGTAAATTGTGTGTAGAAAAATCCTTCATTTTTCCTGAGACATCAAAAGAAATACTAGCTACCTGAGTGAGAGCTTCCCTAGAGAAAAGCTGCTGTGTCCTGGAAATTTACCTCTCCTTCAGTACGCTTCTCTCCATCTCTCCAATTTCTGTTCTTGGCTTGCTGTCTAATCCCTCGCTCTATGACTGTCCTCACATATGCAACAAAGAACAAACTGTCCCTGAGTGGGATGGAATGGACCTCTATATAGTTCTACCTAGATAAAAGTTCAGACTAGATAATCTATTGAACCTGGAGTTCTAGATCAACCTAAGTGGCATGGCGGGCTGTCTTAGAAGGGAAAAAAAGCAAAATAAAGCAAGTCAAATTAAACTAAAACTTTAGAAAATATTATTATCTGTATTTTTAATATAACTGCTCTTTGTTTTCATGTTTTCAAATTTTCTCATTTTCTTATATCCCTCCAAAACATAAAATGTAAATATAATACTATGGATACATTCAATGTAAGTATATAAATGCATGTCAAGTTTCGTGAAGTTCAACCTGAAATGTGGCTTCTTGGTTTTTTATAATTTCTGATTTTGTTTTAACATGATGAATATTTTTCTTGCCCATATCTCTGTAAGCTACTAAAACAATAATAGGGGCAACAGCTCAAGTTTCATTTGTTTGATATCAAGGCCAGATGAATTGCACAGGGTCCAGAAATGCAATTACATTTTACCCTGTTACATTTTGAATCATCCTTAATGTATACAAATTCTTAAAACCACCTAACTACACTATCTTCTTTTTAACTATTGATAAAATAATCATAATACTATACTCTTTTCATGGTGCCATTGTGATTATGAATAGTTAACACATGAAAAGTACAACACTGTTGTTATGTAGATGTATCACTCATAATAGCAACTATTACTATTATTATTATGTTACTACATCTGAAGAGAAAATAATATATAGAACTTGAATCTGACTCCAAATTTTAAAATTTTAGCTACTATAAAGACAAGGCCTAAAATGAATGCATTCTCAGAGAAGCCATGAGAGTTTAGGGAATTACATGGTGCATGTATACTAAGCATTATCATTTTATTTATAGTTTACTAATTAATTTTTATTTACAAGTAATAATAATAAATAAATTTTAACACAGCATAGTATTACTATATGAGTTGCCAAGAAATTCCAATGCTTAGAATATACTTAGAAACTTTGCCGGCCTCATAAAGAGGTGGTAGCATCTCTTCTAAGATCCATGACCTCACTAACCCTAGGAAATTGGCTAGATTTCTAGTACCAGGCATTATTCCCCCACTGTTGAGTGTGCCTTTTATCAAATCAGTTTTTGAGTACCACCACTATGAGTATCACTATTGCATATATTGAGATATCTTGCCATGCTGGCCATTGTGTGGTTCAGGGGCATCAAAACTTGATAGAACTATTGATTGTTTTCCTTCCTTGACAGCTTGACAGTGTCTTCCGATACTATGAAAGCTAAACTGCCATAATATTTTGTGTGTGCTGTAACAATTAAAGCTTACCTGAAGATCAGAGGGCAAAGCAAGCCACTGGTTAGCTAAAGAGGTCAGGAAGAGGTGGCACACACATTTAATCCCAGCACTAGGGGGGTTGAGACAGAAAGTGATATGGCTGGGTGAAGAGAGGAATATAAGGTGGGAGGAAACAGGAGCTCAGTCTTTTCAGCTTAAGAATTTTGGTAGAGGTAAAAACTCTAGTGGTTGGCTCCTTTGTTTTTCTGATCTTTTAGCATTTACCTCAGTATCTGCTTCTGGGTTTTTATTAAGACCAATTAGGATTTGCACTACATCTGGCATCCAACTTTTGGGACTTCAATTCACAAAAAAAATAAAATAAAAAATAAAATAAAAAAGCTATTTGTCTGTGGCTTTGCAGTCACTGGCATAGGTCAAAGTTGCATGAGGCTGGAGGCACTACCCCACTGGCTAGGTTTTCCTTTTGGAGTTAGCCTCTGACCACCAGCCATCTCTTCTTTTTAGGTAGTTTCCACCATACATGATTTTCCTCATGAACTCCTGTGTGCATTTTTCAGACAGTGGGTTCCCTCTCCCAGTAGGTCTCAGGCTTTCCCTGGACACCCTCCTCAGGTTGCTGCCACACTAGGTAGCTGCCTCACTTCACCATTATCTGAATCATCACTGTCAGCAGATTTGGTGAGTCAATTAGAATTTCTTAAAGGGGGAAATTAGTTTCTTAAAAAAGACAGTGTTGTAAAAGGTTCTGGGGCATACTTTCTGTGCCTGGACCAAAGGTTAGTCTTGCTCTCAGCCCCGTTTGCCTCAAATAATCACACACAGGCTTAGTTTTACACTGATTGACCTAAGGCCCAGGCATATAATTTGCTAGCTCCTCCATCTGAACTCAACCCATCTTGTTCAGCTGTATGGTGCAGTACCTTTTCTCAGAGCAGCATTTCTTTGGCATCCTCTGGCAGCTCTGGTGACTCTGGCATCTGTGTGGTGTATATCTCTGCTCTGAGATGTTCCCAAGTTTTCTTAGCTTGGATTTCTTAGATTGGATTTTTGTGTATTTTATACCAATTGTGTATATTTATACAAAGCTGAGATTATTTTTGTTAGAGCATACTATATATACATTTCTAATCTTGTTCAAGGTATTGTACATATACATATAATTAAAAATGTAATGCAGATTGCTAGTCCTTGAAAGTTACTATTTCCAACTAAATAGGATATGAAGAAATGTAGGTTATTATTAGTCATCTATTAAAATCAAACTTGTAGTCATATTAGGTATGTTTTCAAGGTCAAACAGAGATATATTTTAGATAAGTTGTCTTTAAATACTTCAGAGATCTACAGAATATGACATTTAAGATGTTCTAATAACATAGATTCTTTTTTGACAATGAAGCATGTCTGCTTCTGGCAACATCAATCTACTTCAGAGAAGATAATGAGCATCAAAGAAACTCCATATGGAATCTTTTTTTCCCTGTGGCAAAAGTTAGTCACTGGACAAGAAAGTGCTCTTTCCTAAACTGCTGAGAATATGCTGTCCAAACAGACAAGCAGGACACAGAATAAGGACTGCTAAACTTTGCCAAAACAAAGCAGGACAGCCCTTAAGAAAATACTGCTTTACAGAGAAGTCTGTCAAATATGCTAGTCCTGGAGACCAAAGATTTATGCCCTAGCATTTCAGTGAAGCCTTGGGTGACTCCAGACAGACAGTTTTTTCTGTCATTTCTCACATGTCTTGGAAGTCACTTGCTTGTACTTTCTGCTTACTCAAGTAATGTTATTTTCTTCTCAGGTCTCTTATAAAGTTGAAGACTAGATAGTTATAGTTACAGTTTTCTTCGTTAACAAATTCAGAAAAGAAGCTCACTAAAAAGATGTAAATTGTATAAGTTTGAGAGACATCAAAAGATAGTTTTTGGTTGGAAATACAAGGTAGGATAGAAAGTGAGTTAGGACAACATTTTGGACTTACCAAGATAGGCTAAATAATGAAGGATTTTTTCTAAATTTGTCAAATGTTAATGGACTAGACATTAAAGATGTAATTATTGCCTGTATATATTATATATAGTTATTGTACATAATTTTCTCATATTAGTTATGACCTTCTTTTTCTATTTTAGGTAAAAAATGAAATATGATGATATTTTATGTATTCTCTAACAAAACTTACCTGAAGATCAGAGGGCAAAGCCAGCCACTAATTAGCCAGAAAGACCAGAAAATGGTGACAATTTTAATCCCAGAATTTGGGATCTTATGCCTTTGATCCCAGTACTTGGGAGGCACAGACATCTTTAATCACAACACTAGGGAGGTTAAGCAGAAAGTAATGTGGCTGAGTGGAGAGATCAATATAAGGCAGAAGGAGACAGGAACTCAGTCTTTTCAGCCTAAAGATTTGGTAGAAGTAAAAAGTCTTTCTAGTTTTTGGCTCCTTTGTCTCTCTGATTGTTCAGTATTTACCCCAATATCTGGCTCTGGGTTTTTATTAAGACCAATTAGGATTCATGCTACATTAGACCACAGGAAGAAGACTTTCTTGTTAAATACAGCTTGAATCTCCTGAGCTCTATGTTCAAGGTGCACAGTGTCTTAAGCAATAGGAACTTATCTTCAACCTCTGAGAGGGAATTAAAGGCATCAACAATTACCTATAACGTTTGGGAGTCACTTGGTCTATTCTAGCCAACAATAGTGTTCTTTCATGCCTGCTACTGAGACTTTTGTTTGTTAGTTTATGGCTCTTTAGGGAACAATATCAGCCCAGTGGCATCACATACACACACATACATATTTTGGGTATATATGTGAATGTGTGTGGGGGAGACAATGAAATCAAAGAAAACAAAGCATCAATTTGAGAGAACATGAGCATATGAAAGGAGCTAAAAGGAGGGAGCATAGAAATTAGAGGGGAAAAAACTGCAGCATAAAATGATGGAATGTGATTTTAGTTAAGATTTTTTGAAGTGTAAGTAAAAAGTAACTTGATTTTTCCACTAAAGCAGAATAGTCCCTCGCCTTTTATTGAGGAGAACATTTTAGTGGCTCCACTGGGTCGCAGCTGAGACAAATGCTAACTCTGCTTTTTCCTAGAGTCATGAACTTGGGTAAGTTACAAAAGTTCTGTGAGTCTCAGTGTTCTAATTCATAAGATGAAAGCATTGTGTTTATCTAAAATTATTTTCGAAGACTAAAAATATATGTTTAGACAACTTAATATTCTATCTAGACTATGAGTAACACTAAATTTGTATATAAGTGTTCATTATATTTGATTTGACTATTTCTGTTTTTTAATGAGTGACATTGAAATACTTATCATTTCTTGTTAAATAATACATTTGACATTGTTTGACTTTAGTTTCTTCTTGCTCCTGAATGCCCACTCCTCTTCCACGTCAAGTCAGATGCAGACACATGTTCATGGAAGCATTGCTGACGCAAGGTGCACTGTAAATATATATGCATATATATATTATTTTAAGGGAGCATTAATAAGTCCTCTTTTGTGACTGTTATCGATGCTCAAACTTCAACCATCTGTTTTCCTTTAAATGTTCTCTGTCTGTCCCTTTCTTTGTATGACTTCAACCTTCTTCTTTCCAGGCCCTTGGGCATGAAACTCTATTCTTTCTCATCGCCTGCCTTTCTTAGTCTTTTCATAATCAAAGTCTTGCAAAATATTCTCTTGATGGAAAATTGATTTCATTTGTCTTCCCTTATCAGTCCTATTGTAACTGGTCCCTGGTGAGAACATTAGTCACAATATCCAAGTGGCTTTTTTCCCACCCATCAATTGAAACACAAACTTCCCCACTCAATCTCCAGATTCTCTTGTATTTGAAATTTGAAATTCATTGTAAAGGGTCTCAAGTTTACCAGCTTCTCTCTCATCTTCTTCATTGCTCCACACTTCCCTTTTGATGACAGTCCTTACACATTCAGTAACTAAAGAATTATTTAGATTATTAGCCACGTACATCATTAATATACATTGTAGTTTAATTTATATATTCGAGTTAATGTTTTTAAATAAAGTAATATAAAAACCAATTTGAAGAAAATTCTAATTCAAAGCACATATCCATTATCACATTATTAAAGCATGTCTCAGAAACTGCTAACTAGCTTGTGTATGTTGATTTATAATGATATAAACATCGTATTGTCCACACACAAAAACATCACACTATTTTAGTACACAAAAAGTAGCACATATACACAAGGAAAATTATTTGCTAGCCACAGATGTGTTTATTTAACTTGCTGAACAAACAGTGGCTGGGAAAGTTCAATTCACTCTGCGATTTCTTTAAAGTTGGGAGTGATTCCAATTTGATGAAAGAAGAAGCTGATGGAGGGGAAGGGCTGGAGAATGTATTTGCTCTTGGCTTTCTCTTCAATACTGACCTTAATTTTTACTCTAACAAAACTACAAACTTGTGACGTTCAAAGTTGGATTGGGTTCATACACTTAGTAGAAGGTAATTATAACTATTGTCACCAAGCCAATGTAACAACATGCCAAATGTGACTAGCCAAGGAGCCTGAAAGTCAAAAACTGCCTTATATTTATTTATTCTTTTATGTTGGCTGTGTATCAGGAAGTGACTTCAGTAAAAAAAGGAGCTGCAATTAATTTATAAAATAAACTCACAGAACCCTGATACATGGGCTCCATTAAAAAGCTACACCTTCAGATATTTGTCTGTGTTTATTATATTTGATTTGACTATTTCTGTATCTAATGATTTGTCAAATAAGATCAGCATGATGAATGAGAAGGGGAAACTTAACACAAAATTTCTTCTTGTTTTTGAAACACAGTATTTCTCTCTGTTCAGTATTTTATAGGCAGAGATGTGAATGTGTTTTTGTGTATGTGTGTTTGTGAACGTGTGTGTGTATATATATACATACTGTGTAATTTTAAACTTAATTTTTTTCTCAATAGTAAATGCAACAGATAGACAGAATACAAATTTCAATTTTAGGCCATACAAAACGTATCAGAAAGATTGTGTGAGTAAAAAGTAGACTGTTCTAATTAAAATAATGTTTGGTCAACAGGTCTAAGGATAAAGTTAGCAAGAGGAATGAGGTCTGATATTTTACTGCCTCACAGTAAATGCATTGTACATATCAAAATAGCTAGAAGAAAACACGTTGAATGTATTTACCAGAAAGAAGTAATTAAAGGTTAAGCTGATAATGTGCTAATTGGCCTGAATTGAAGATCACTCAGATTACATGGATGAGTCAGAACATATTGAATCAGAAGCTATTTACAGCTACTTTCCTCTACTACACATTCTATATTTCCTCTACCTTCAGCAGGCACCTCAGCAGGTCTTGACTCTTTCCTAGATGAGTGACTCATACCTTCATTTATGACAGGTCTGTGTTTTTTATCATCCTGCCTGGATTAGGCTGTTGTTGCTTCCATTGAGTTTAATCACAGGACCTAGCTGCACCAAAAAACACCCTATAGGACCACCTCCTGCAGTCCAGACATAACCTTCGTTACCTCCATTGTGGAGAGGCAATCTAATTTCCCCTCAGTAATCAGGATCAATGCCTTCTTCTAACACTGTTATTTCTTTCTTAGCCTGTTGGCTTGAGGACATCAGAAGCCCAAAGTGGCCAGGGGTAGGTTTTAGCTTCCAGTTCAATGGAATGTTTGTTGTGTCTCCTGGCATGCGCCCCCACACTATCATCATCTCTAGAACCAAAACTTCTAGCCTAGCAGAACTTACAGCCCTGGGAACAGGAAGCAAAATTTTTCTTGTAGGTGACTAGAGATGAAAATGAGTGGAATTATTCCACTTTCCACTACTTAATTCCTGGACCCAGGGATCCTGGTTATGGGAGAAATCGTATCATATACTGGATGTTGATTCAAAGCATATATCACCTTTTGGAGAGCCCTGCCCTAGCTTCCAGCCTGCTGCCTCCTAATTGATGCTGTAACTGTACTTTTAAAAGGTCATTTCATCTTCCTATCAGACCAGCTGTTTGAGGATAGTGAGAACTAAAAAGACCAGTAGAATTCATGGTCATGGGCCCACTGTCACACTTCTCTGGCTATGAAGTGAGTACCTTGATCAGAAGCAATATTTTGTGTAATACCATGATGGTGGGTAAGACATTCTGTAAGTCTATGTACAATGGTTTGGGCAGAAGCATTACATGTAAGAAAGAAAAATTTGTAACCAGAATAAGGAGAAAGTGTTGCCCCTTCTACAAGAAAAATGGTCTACTGCAGTCAATCTGCCACCAGGTTGCTGGGTAGTCACTCCAGGGAGTGGTGCTGTATCTGAGGTACAGTTTTGGTCACTGCTGTCAAAAGTTTTGACATCTTTCTTGTTTTGGATCACACAAGTTTCCATATATTAAACCTAAAATCTCTGTTCAGTGAGCCCATATCAATAAACTTAGCCTGGTCTAGTTTTATGTTCATTCCATTATTATCCCACACCCTTAAATTATATATACCCACATATTCCCCAAGCTTTTTTAGTAGTGTTGCATAGCTCCTCATGACTGCACTTTCTTTCTTTTTTTTTTAATGTTAAGACCTAAGTGGCAGTAGAAAGGTCCAGCTTCTCTGATGGACTGAACCTTGAACACCCATACAAAGTATATTTATTGATTGTTACACAAAGTATTTCCTAATACCTTGGCCTCCAATCTACTTCACTTATCTTATGAAAGAGAGCATCACATGCTGTCATGACTCTAGTCCTTTGTTATTTATTGTTTGCAATAATACAAGACATGCGGGTGTGCCAGAGGCATCTTGTGACCAAAATCATGGCATGACTGCAATACCCCTTCAGTAAAACAATTCTACAAATCACAGAAAACAGTAACTGTTTTCCCCAAAGATTCTTCAAGGTCAAAGTACTTCTAAAAAAAAAAGCACTGTTTATTCTAATATCTACCCCAGATACAGTGACTGCTAAATTTCTACCACACTTCTAGGGAATTGTTTTGTAGCCTTACCTTCACAGGCTCTGGGATTGTCCACTCACATTGGCTATGCTGTCCAGGATCCTAGCAGGATCTGTTCATGCTGCAGGCCCATCTCAACTTCTCTAAGTAGAATCACCCTTAGAAGTCTTTGGGAAACTGTTCACTTCCTGTTACTACTGTAACAAAACACCATAAATTGATAGTGTATGGCAATATAGACTTATTCCATTTCTGAAAATCAAATTCTCAGATCAGCCTTAGTAAGTCTAAAGTCAAAATGTCAGTAGAGATGGCCTCTGTCCAGGCTCTTCAGGAACATCCTTTCTCTTTCTTTTTTGAATTTCTAGAGGCTGCCTATGCTGTCTTAGCTCACAGTCACTTGCAAAGACACCTGTGTATCATCTTCTCTTTCTCTGATACCTGTTACCATCTTCTCTCTCTCACTCTTGCCCTCAGTATCAGTGATTACATTGAGCACAACTTGGTAATGTCAAGGTGGTCTTCTCTCAGCTCAAGGTCCTTAATCACCACTGTAAAGTTCTCTTTACCATGTGAGATGACATTCTGAGGCCCTGCAGATTTGAATGCAAATGTCTTTGCAGGACTATGATTCAATTATCTATCCAATTTCTCTCTTTTTTTAATTATGAATAAAGTCACATTTTCTATCCATGGTCCCTTCCTCTCCCACTCCCTCCAGTCATTCCCTCTTCTCCACATCTCCCCATCTCCTCCCCAGTAAAGGCAGTATGTCCTAAGGTCCCAATATGGCTTAGCTCAGCATCCACTCCTGGCAGATCCAGTTTCCTCATCCCAACATCAATACTGAGTCAGGTGTACCTCTAGAGGGAATGAGATCCAAGGAGTCAGTTCAAAGTGTTTCAGATCCCAAGCTGTTCAGTGGTTGTGGTTTGCAGACTGCACTTTCTACATCCCCTCTAGGAGCCCAATTAGCCTTAAGTCTGATCACAGGTTTAGAGACAACTGTTGGTGGGCCCTGAAGAACATCAGTATTGTCTTTCCTAACATCTCCTTCAGAAAAAAAAATCATTGCAGGTATAGAAGACAACAATAGATTGATTTCTTTAATCAAAAGTAGAAAAGGCAATATTTCAGGGGTGAGCTGTGAGTACCTCCTCTGAGGGTGGAGAGACTAATTTCTTGAGGTTATATAACCCCTTAAAAAACTGAGAGTTCAAAGTTCTGAGCTACAGTAGGATCCTCCCACACATCCCCATCCCAAGTTACAGGATCCTATTCTCTACCAACCAATGCCCTTACTTTTACCACTGACATCCTGTGAGTCTGGAGCTCAATTTTTTTTACTGTAATTCAGCCAGACTTAAAATAAGAGTTTTGATTTAATTTTCTTCAATTTGAGCTGTGATTGTTGGAGAGAAGATTCTCCTTCAAGGCACACTTAGAAATCTTTAGACGGTTCACGTACATCTGGAGCCAGTCAGTTTTATTACTGAGTTTATTCTTTTCCTTTGTCAGTTTTTCCAGAGATGGTAAAAGTAACCAATGAGTACTATTATTTTCTTCAATTTTTTCACAAGTTGTCAGAAGATTTATGTACAGAGTCACCAAATCCATTGCCTCTCACAATTGATGACTCAGGACAATCAAATGCATTTATATCCTTAAGTTTATAAAATAGTTCATACTTTGGGCTTTCAGTAATCTCTGAGCATCCAGAAGAGGCTTTGATAACTGTAGGTGTTCGCAAGTTGGAAAACCTATTCCAGATACTTAAAAAGTTCATCTCTATACTTCTGTAGGGCCAAGTCTGCTCGAGTACAAAATCTGTATTAGTCAAGCTGCAAACCACAAAACCTAAACAGCTTGGAATCAGAAGGAACTTAAAAGATACATCCAGGGATTCCCCTAGGAAAAGAAAATAGAGAAGATCTCCTTAGCAAATAGGGAGCATAACAGGTTGCAACCAAGAAAAGGTGAGAACAAATCATGAGAGAAGAAGATGGTTGATTGAGAGGAGCAACAAAGAGGGAGAAAAAAAAAAGAAATGAGACCCTTCTGGGGAGTTGCTCTGCAGGACCAGGGTCAATCCCTAGACTCTGTTCTCAGCTCTCCCTAGCAGACAGGAGCTAGGGTTTGGCTGTGAGGGACTCTTCCAGCCACATCTAAAAGAGGGGACTTTGAATGGTCGGGCCCCACCCCCAGAGCAAACTGCATTATCAGAGAAGGACTGAGAATTTGAAATTCAGACCCCTACCCAAAGCAGAGTCATAGAACTAGCAGACTACTTAGAGGAGACAGGAGACACACAAGCCATCTTGCCACAACTGAATAGGAGCTGCCTAATTGTGAACCATTGAAGTCATGAGCAGATGCCAGTGCAAGAATACTATAACAATATAAAGAACAACAAATCAACAAAAGAAGAAACTGGTGGTTCTACAACTATAATAACTGAACAGAGCAATGAAGGGGAAACAGAAGGAAACAACAACAAAAACACCTTTATGAAGATTATTGAAGTCTTCAAAGAGGATATAAAAAATTCCCTTAAAGAAATACAAGAAAATACAAACAAAAAATTGGAAGAGATGAACAAATCCTTAAAAGAAAACCAAGAAACAATAAACAAAAAATGAAAGAAACATTCCAGGAACTAAAAACTAAAATGAAGCAATAAAAAAAAATCACAAAATGAGGCAAAGGTGGAAATAGAAAATCTGAAGAAAAGAGCTGGAACCACAGATACAAGCATAACAAATAGAATACAAGAGATGGAAGAGAGAACCTCTGGAGTGGAAGACTCAGTAGCAGAAATAGATACATCAGTCAAAAAAATGCTAAAACCAAAAAAGCCATAACACAAAATGTTCAGGAAATCTGGGACACTATGAAAAGTCCTAACCTGAGAATAATAGGAATGGAAGAAGGAGAAGAATACCAGTTCAAAGACGCAGATAATGTATTCAATAAAATCATAGAAGAAAACTTTCCTAACTTAAAGAAGGAAATGCCTATAAAGATACAAGAAGCTTACAGAACACCAGTTAGATATGATGCCCCAAAAAGACTGCTCGTCACATAAAAATCAAGCCGCATATAGAACATATAGAACAAAGAAAAAAGTTTTAAGAGCTGCTACAGAAAAGGGCCAACTTACTTATAAAGGCAGACCCATCAGAATAACATCTGACTATTCAATGGAAACAATGAAAGCTAGAAGAGTTTGGTCAGAAGTTACACAGACAATAAAACAGCATGACTGCCTACACAGACTACTATACTCAACAAAATTATCAGTCACCATAGATGGAGTAAATAAGATATTTCATGACAAAGTCAGGCTGAAACAATACCTATCTACCTATCTGGCCCTTCAGAAAGCATTAGAGGAAAAACTCCAACATAAGGATCCCAGATACACCCATGAAACCACAAACAATCAATAATCCCACAGACTAATACCCCAGAGAAAGGAATTACATAAAAGCTACCAACAAAAATAGTCACTAATATCCCTTAATATCAAAGGACTCAACTCACCTATGAAAAGACACACAATAACAAAATAGTTACAAAAACAGAAGCCATCCTTATGCTGTATACAAGAAACACACCTCAGCCACAAAGACAGACACAGACTAAGAGTAAAGTGTTGGAAAAAGATTTTCCAATCAAGTGGCCATAAGAAACAATCTGGTTTTGCAATCATAATATCTAACAAAGTAAACTTTAAACTAAAAGCAATTAAAAAGGACCAAGATGGACAATACTTATTCATCGCAGGAACAATTGGTCAAGAGGAGATTTCAATCTAGAATATTTATGCCCCTAATATAAGGACACCTACCTATGTAAAAGAAACACTACTAAAGCTTAAATCCCACATCAGTTCTCACACCCTAATAGTGGGAGACTTCATTACCCCCTTTTCTCCCTGGATAGGTCAACCGGACAGAGACTCAACAGAGAATTAAGGGGTCTAACAGAGGTTATGATGCAAATGGATATAATAGATATTTACAGAAGAATCCAACCAAATGCAAAGAAATATACATATTTATCAGCACCACATAAAACTTTCTCTAAAATTGACCACATATTGGTCATAGAGCAAATGTGAATAGATATAAAAAAATGGAAACAATCCCTTGTATTATATCAGACCACCAGGGCCTAAAGTTAGAGTTCAACAACATCAAAAATCACAGAAAGCCTACCAACTCATGGAAACTAAACATCACTCAGCTGAACCACCTCTGGGTCATGGAAGAAATTAAGAAAAAAATCAAAATCTTTTTAGAATTTAATGAAAATGAATTCACAATGTACCCAAACATAGCACTAGATACTTATATGAAAAACCTAGGGAAATCCCACACTAGAGAACTAAGAGCAAAACTGAAAGCCTTAGAATAGATAGAAGCGAACTCACTTAGAAGAAGTAGATGGCAGAAAATGATCAAACTTGGAGCTGAAATCAATACAATTGAAACAAAAAGAATAATATAAAAATCAATGAATCAAAGAGTTGGTTCTTTGATAAAGTCAATAAGATAGATAAGGCCTTTTCCAAACTAATCAAAAAACAGAGAGAGAATATTCAAATCAACAAAATCAGAAATGAAAAGAGGGACATAACAACAGATCCCCAGGATATCCAGAGAATTATTAGATCATATTTTGAAAATCTATATCCCGCTCTGCGGCGTCCCAGCGCACTCTGGAGCAGGGGCAGCTGAACTCTGCACCTGGCCACACCCACAGCTCCTGCTGCTGCTGAGGGTATCTGCAAGGATCCCTACCGCGACCCCGAACTGAGGGAACTGAGCAAACCAACTGCAGGGGTCTCTGAGGGGCGGTTTCGAACCCTGACCAGAGAGGTGACAGGAGACACACAAACCAAAGTGCCACAACTGATCAGGACCCATCTAATCGTGAATCACTGAACCCATGGGCAAACGTCAGTGCAAGAAATTACATAATAATACAAAAGGCAATATGGTAACTCCAGAAGAGAGT
>PVIH01012538.1:0-63025 GCA_004025045.1 Sigmodon hispidus
TGAACATTTTGAGATATGGCTTTTTTAGTTTTACTATTTTCTTTGACTGATATATCTATTTGAGCTACTGAGTCTTCCACTTCAGAGATTCTATCTTCCATCTCTTGAACTCTGTTTGTTATGCTTGTATCTGTGGTTCCAGCTTTCTTCTTCAGGTTTTCTATTTCCATCTTTGCCTCATTTTGTGCCTTTTTTATTGATTCCATTTCGGCTTTTAGTTCCTTGCTTGTTTCTTTCATAGATTTGCTCATCTCTTCCAATTTTTTGTTTGTGTTTTCTTCTATTTCTTTAAGGCTTTTTTTCATATCTTCTTTCAGAGCTTCGATGATCATCAAAAAGGAATTTTTGGTGTTGCTTCCTTCTGTTTCCTCTTCATTGCTCAGTTCAGGTCTTGTATTTGTAAGATCACCACACTCTTCTGGAGTTACCATGTTGTCCTTTGTATTATTATGTAATTTTTTGCATGGACGTTTGCCCATGGCTTCAGTGGTTCACCATTAGATGGCTCCTGGTCAGTTGTGGCACTTGGATTTGTGTGCCTCCTGTCTCCCGTCTGGTCAGGGTCTGAGTCTGTCCTTCAGATACCCCTGCAGATGTTGGCTTGCTCAGTTCGAGGTGGGCAGCGGTTAGCTGTGCAGCTTCCCTCTGCAGGAGCTGCGGGTCTGGTGACCTGCAGAGTTTATCCACCCCTGCTCCAGAGTGCACTGGGACTCTGCAGACAGCACCTGTCCCGGGAGCGGAACCGAAAGCTATGGGAGCTCGACTCTCCCTCCCAGGCTCGGATATAGGCGCTTGGGCCTGGTGACCCCTCCTCACCTCTGGGCAGTCTGAGTCTGACCTTCAGAGACCCCTGCAGATGTTGGCTTGCTCAGTTCGAGGAGAGCGGCGGATAGCCGTGCAGCTTCCCTCAGCAGGAGCTGCGGGTCTGGTGACCTGCAGAGTTTATCAGCCCCTGCTCCAGAGTGCACTGGGACTCTGCCTAGTTTTTAAAAATGCAAAGTGATATCCAAAGATGAGATTCTCTTATAAAAGAGAGACATGGAAATATAATGTTTATCTGGAAATAAGAAAGGCTTAAATGCAATCAGTAGGCGAAAGTATGCTGTAGCGGACCTTTCTGAGATTATAAAATAACATGGATATTTACAAACTTAAAAGTCTCACTATGTAGTGAAACATGTATTTATAAGGTCACAATATTTATTGTGCACACATATACATATTTGTGTCTGCAGATGTACATGGATATGTGTGATTGTGGAGGCCAGAATCCAATATTAAATGACTTTCTTAGTTATTATCTACATTATTATTTTTTGAGAAAATGTCTCAAATTGAACTGATTACCTGATTCAAAAGACTGGTTGACCATCCAGTTACAGGAATCCTTTTTTCTCCATCTCCCTGGCACCTAGATGATCAATTTGGAACACAGCCCTAAGATACTTTACATGTGTCTTAGGAATTGAACCCAGGTCTTCATTCTTGTATCGAACACATTTTCCAGCTGAGACATCACTTTATAGCCTCCAGAATTTAATTTTAAACATTTTGAAAAAAATCTCATTTTTAACCTTGATACAGAGAGAAATAGCAGTACAAAAGTATTTGTAAATAGTTTGTGAGATGCAGTGAGGATGAATAGCTTCAGATAAATTAGAACTTACAAGATTTCTTTAGTGGACAGTCAGGGTTCTGATAAGTTGACTTTAAAAATGAGACTTTGTGTGTGTGTGTGTGTGTGTGTGTGTGTACAGGAGAGAGAGAGAGAGAGAGAGAGAGAGAGAGAGAGAGAGAGAGAGAGAGAGAGATTATGCAAGCAATTTTCACACAGAAGCTATAAAAAAATCTGATTCCCTAGATCTAGATTTAACTGTTGTGAGCCTCTTGATGTGGGTGCTAGGAACCAAACCCTGGTCCTATCAATAACAGAAAACATTATTAACTTCTTAGCCTTTTCTCTGGTCCCGTGATATTTTAGATTTTCTCATTATATTTTATAAAGAACATCCTATTTTCCAACTTGGACACAAAGATACTTTTGATATAAAATTTTGGAGTATCTTGCTTTCTCAAACTATATCAGCAAGTAGTAAAATAAATAGGTCTTCATGTAAAAAGTTCTGAGATGCAATATAAAACTCTTGGTTTGTTGAGTTAGCTGGATAACATGCTTATATAAAGTTAGGGAGAATGATACACAGGTCTGTACCCAGTGCTGTCATGGCAACATAGGAGGCAAAGGCAGAGAAAAGAGCATCTCCAGAAGATTAAAGGTTTGAAAGCTTGAGTACACTGCAGAGACTCTTTCTAAAGCAAGGGAGAAGATGAGAATGAACAGACAAGATTGCTTGTAGCCTATACACTCATGCATATGCATATACATACACAAATACAAATATATACATTCAGGCACAACAACTTTTCCATCATGCATCCACTGACAAAATTTTAATTTAGAATATACAAATAATGTAATTATATTATTATCTTAAAAATAAATTTAAAAATAAAAAGTACATAAAAAATCTCAAAGATTTAGCAGAATATATTGCTAAGCTGTATTAAAATCTTGAGGAACCAGGCATAATAATTCCAATACTTTACAGAAAAATAAATTCAGTGACATTAGGTTTCTTTAGAGCATCATTTCCAGGAAAGCAATTAAAACATTTTTAAATTTTGAGATGAATTTGCTCACAAGCCAAGCTGTCACTCATATGAAAGAGTTATATGAGGACATTCAAAGATTGGCATGTCCTTCAAAAGAAAATCGATCTACTGTTCCCTGTACTTTCCTGATCTCTGAAAGATAAGCACAACTCATTTCAGATAATCAAATAAGGGCTTTATGTGGGCCACAATGTTTCCAGACAAAATGACAAAAGACTAAATCTGTAAAACTGTAAGCCAGCCTATTTTAGGGTTTCTCTTACTGTGAAAAGACACTACGAGCATAGCAAATCATATATATGCTACATATACATATAAATGCTATATATATATAAAGCATTTAATTGAAATTGGCTTACAGTTTAGAGGGTTAGTTTATTATCATGGTGGGAAGCATGACAGCATACCAGCAGATATGATGCTTTCAAAGAAGCTTGAAGAGTTCTGACTCTAGATCAGCAGGCAGCAAGAAGTGATTGGTACACTGACCATGGCTTGACAAAATTAGATTTCAAAGCCCATCCCCAGAGATATCCTTTCTCCAACAAGGCTACATATACTTCAACAAGACCACACTTTCTCATAGTGCCACTTCCTATTGGCCTAGAAGGAACAATTTCATTCAAACTACCATATTGTATTTCCTGGCCCCCAAAGACTTGTAATCATATCATAATGCAAAATACATTTAGTGCAACTTTAAAAGCTTCCACAATCTATAAGATTCTCCAAGTTGCTTAAAAGTTCAAAGTCAAAAATCCCTTCAAAGACTCATGAAATTCCTTAACTGTAATACATGCAATATCAGAACATGTATGACCATTCTAACAGGGAAGACATGGAACACAGTGAGAAAATACTGGACCAAAGCCAAACTGAAAACCAGCTGGGCAAACTCCAAGCTCTGTATCTCTATTTCTAATGTCAAAATGCTCCTCAGATCTCCAACTTCTTTAAGCATTGCTCACTGAAACCCACAACCAACTTTCTCTTGGGTTTGTTTCATTCCCTGTTTGCAGCTCTGCTCAACAGGTATCTGATGGCTCTGACATGGTCAACATTTTGTGTTCTTCAAAATAATACAGGTTTCAACTTCACAGCTTCATTCGATGGCCTTTTTAGGCCTTCATGAAGGGACACCTATGACATTTGCTTGGTTTCAATGACTTTTTTTAGTCATAGAGGGAAATTCCTTAACCCCTTTCTTCTGTCATTGACTCTAAGGCTAGAACTATATGGCCAAAGCTGCCATGTTCTGCTAGTTTTTAGGGCTAGAGCAGTCTGTTCATTCAATGTCTTTTCCAGCTTTCTGGTTTTGATATTTTCCCTCACTGCTTAAGATTGAATGTTTTTGAACTTGCTCTGTATAATATGCTGGCTTTGACCTCAGAGATATTTTAATTACATGTTCACCAGTGTTCTACTTTTAATGGATTTTTGCACTTCATAGGCTTAGTTGTCCTGATACTCAATCTGTAGACCATGCTGGCTTGAACCCAGAGATCCAGTTTTGCACCACTGCAACAGGTTTCAATCTATTCTTTTATTTTTTTCACATATTGAAAACTTAACTGGGTGGAATCTTGCCCTAACATCACTACTTCCATTATTCTGTTTAACATTAGTATTTATTTTTAATCTGTTCATCTTCTAGAAGAACATAGGATTTAGCTCAATTTTAATTCCTAAAGACTACTTTTTTTCTTGAACTTTACATTGTATATTTTCCTTGTTGAACTTTTCATTATAGATTTTTATAAGTGTAATCACTAATAACCATAGGACAAAGACAATAATAAGTTTTTTTTTAAATTTCTCTCTGCTAGCACAATTAATCCAAAATTCTTCAATTTATTCTTAGACAATTTGAAAAAGGGCAAAAAGCAGTCACACTATACTCTTCACTAAACTATCATAAAAATAGTTTCTAGGATATATACTAATATTTTTCTCTTCTGAATCTTGTTGAGCCAGGCCCCCATAGTTAAATCACCCTCAGCACCACTGTCTTCCAAGCTCCTACTAAAATGTTCCATTAAGTTCCACCTAAAACATTCAACTGATTTTTTTCACTCCAATGTCCCAAAGTCCAATTCCTCTTAATACAAGAATGACCAAGTCTATTACAGTAATATCCCAGTACTCAGTGCCAATTCTGTCATAGTTAGGTTTATTTTTATATGGAGAGACACCATGATCATGGCAACTCTTATAAAAAAATTATTAATTGGGGCTGACCGTACAGTTCAGCGATTTAGTTCATTATCATCATGGTGGCATGCAGATAAGCATAGTACTGGAGAGATAGCTGAGAGATCTATATCTGGATTCATAGGCAGCAGGAATTAATGCATTGGGCATAGTTTTAGCATCTGAGACATTAAAGCTGATCCTCAATGACACCCTTACTTCAACAAGGCCAAGTCTCTTCGTAGTGCCATTCCCTCCTGGCCTATGAGGAAATACTTATTCAGACCACAAGATAGCACTAATTACATGGTTTCCTTATTTTGAGTTGCCATAACCATGGTGTCTCTTCACAGCAATAAGAATTCTAAGACAGTATGTGATTCTATTGTATTAACAGCTTTTCTCCTTTCCCTTGTGAAATATCCAACAAGGGATAACTCAAGCAAGGACAAACTTTTTTGGTTTTACAGTTAGATGGTACATAGTACACAATGGTGAATAATGAGAGTGTGTCGTTAAAAGTGTGATGCGGCTGGTCATATTGATTTCATCTGTACTCAGAAAGCATAATGTGAATATAAAATGGACCTAGGTTATAAAGCAAGGCCCACCTCCAACTTCCTCCAACTAGGTTCTAGCTCCTAATTATTTCAAAAATCTCTAGACAGCAGTACCAGTTGGATACCAAGTGATCAAGTTTTTATGACCACATGACTAAGAAAAAAAAATAGGGTAAGTATTAAGTATTATAGATAGATAGTTTTATACTATGTTTTAGATTTGATTTTTTTAACTCTCTCTCCCTCTCTCCCTCTCTCCTTCTCTCTCTCCCTCCCTCTCTCCCTCCCTCCCTCCCCCCCCTCTGTATGTGTGTATTCATGTATTCAGGCTGACAAAGGTCAGAAAGAGGTGTTAGATCTCCTGGACTTGGAGTTAGAAGCAGTTGTGAGCTATTCCATGTGGTTCCAGGTAAAGAACCTCTGGTCCTCAGCAAGTATGTGGTCATACCCTCACTTTCATCTTTCTAGTTCCTGTTTATATAACTTCGAAAATCACCCTAAGGCAAATCATGCAGGCTTCCTAAAGTCACACATTCAGATAACTTAGTGCTGGCAGTTCTAGATAATACAAAATTGTGGAGGAAATTGAAGCACATATCCCTAAGGCTTTTTAAATTTGAGATGAATGTGAGCTCATATATAAATATTACAGATACATTACTATTTTAATGACATTTTATACTATTCAAAATGTTATGGAAATACATTGAGTTAGTTTAGTTTAAAAAAGCAACATGCTGGCAAAGCTGGGAAGCAGATGGTAAGAGTACAGTGTGGGCTATCCTGGCTTCTACTTAGCATTTGCTTTTAGAATTTCCTGACCATATGTAGTGATGACCCCAGCACTCTGTTTTTATTCTCTGTTAAGGAAGGCAAGCAGTCCTAACAGACATGGACATGTGTATTCATATAGCTTTATCAGAGTCATCCATTGATGCTTAACAAGGTTAGGCTTAATTCGGTGCTGACAATCAGATAAAAAAATCAGTGAAATCAGAGATGCCAGGATACAAGATATATTATATATATTTCCTTTTCCCTGTTTAAAACACATTTAATTAGATATTTTGACTTCATTCTTGGCTCTGATTTGAATAGCAATGCTATTAAATTATTAAAATTATGTAACACAATGACATAGTATTGTATTTAAAATTAAGACATTTCAAAGTTCACATGTACACTACATTCTTACATGCATACGTAATAAGATATTGTTTAAAATTATAATTCTCAGCATGAAAACTAAAACATATTGGCCTTTGTTTTCTGTGCTTCAACAGGTAAAGTGCTTGCTATCCAAGTATAAAGACCAGACATTGGATTCCCAGAATTTAGGAAAAGACAGGCACAGTAAGTCATAATCCTTAACTCCAGAAACCCTGTGGTGAGAAAAGAGCTGGACACAAAAGAATTCTAGAAGCTGGCTGGTGTATGCAGCAGCAAACAAGAGAAATTGTCATAATTCAGGTGCAAGGCAAAGATGGACATCCAAGGTTTTCTTCCGACTCCACACAGAGGCTTTGATATTTGAACATACACCCTCCCAAACATACACACTCACATGCATGGATAAAAATTAGTAAAATTAAATGCAAACATGTGCATGTTATATAATGAACAAGTTTAAGATGATGATTTTTCCCAGCCATAACTAGGAAGTTGAAGCCCTTTCATTCTTGAGACAAAAAAAGTTGTTGTTTCTGGTTTTTAGAACTTTGTGTGCTGGTTATATTCTTATGCTACCTTTGCATTTTTCCCATATTTTTGAGTGTATATACATATGCCTTATTATAAGCAACAGCCTTGTTACAGAGATATAGTAGGAATGTAAAAATATAATTTTATTGACTAAAATGTCAGCTCTCCCCCTTGTGATTGGTGAAATCCAACAATACATAATATTCTGCTTCTCTCTGAGAGTTTTTAAAACTGTGATTTTGCTGACTGTGATGTTTGGGAAAAAACAAATATACGTGATACTGTATTCTCAAAAAATAAGTTTGTAACTCTTCATAAAATTTAGTAGGGTGGAAAACCTTGCTTAAAGCACATCCTCCTAAAAAAAATCCGTATCTCTATCTATCTGTCTATCTATCTATCTGTCGTGTGTGTGTGTGTGTGTGTGTGTGTGTGTGTGTGTGTGTGTGTAAGTGTGTGCTCTATGTTGCATATGTGGAGGGCAAAAGGAAACTTGCAGGACTCATTTGTTTCCCTTCACTATGAAGATCTCTGGGGTCAAGCCCAAGGCTTTAAGCTTTATGGCAAGAGTATCTAAATACTCAGTCATATTTCTGACCCATTTACTATCTTTGACCTCTGTGTTCTCCTCAGATCCTCTTTGGATAAAAGAGTATGATGCTACCCTACCTCAATTTAATATCTAGTATCTTTTCTCAGACTTGAAATCAATAGTCCTGATTCCTTTACATTGTTGTTAATCATTGTTTTAGGCATGTTTTTAATCTGTTTGCACTTTCCTGATGAATTTCCACAGGCTATTGAACATCAGTTAACAAAAACATTAAGCATTTATTTGTAATTCTCATTTTGTTCTTTAGGGTCTAAATTTTTTAATGCTTGTGAATATAAATATATAACCCCATATGTTACTATATTCTGACAACAAGAATATGTGTGTGTGTGTTTGTGTGTGTCTGATTGCCTGATTGAGGAGGCTTGATGTCAACACTTTGTACCTTTTATTAATATAATAAGTAATCATGATAATTCAACACGCCAATATCATGCATGTATATGATATGTTTTGACTGTATTTCTTTCATATCACATTCTGCTATTTTACTGATTCTTTTCTCAGTTAGTTCCCTTTTGCTTTATGCTTTCTCACTTTTTGTATTTTTATAGTAACAAGAGTTTCATTAAAGTTGCTTATAGGAGCATATGGAACAGATTATTTACAGGAACATGGGCAGTGAACCAGAGGCTACATCCATATAGAAAGTGTGTCCACTCCTTGCAGAGGATCACCTAACCCAGTCTTTATATTAGTATGAGGAAATCAGACTTTCCTGGAATGGATGCTGAACTAAGCCACCTTGGGACTTTGGGACCTCCTGCCCTTGCTGGGGAGGAAATAAGGAGATGGAGAGGAAAGAGAGGGCCTGGGAGGGGTGGGAGGGGCAAGGGAGTTTGAATAAGGCGATACATGGATAAAAAAAATGAGACTTTATTCAAAAATAAATAAAAAATAAAAAACCCAAATAAACAAAATAAAACCAAACAACAGCAACAACAAAATAAATGGGACCTCACAATGGATGCAAGATAGTGAAAGTAAAAATAAGAATGTTACTTTATGTATTCCTCAGTGAACATAAGGTGAATCATGAATTGCCTCATCCAAAAAGTTACAAAAATAAAGTCTTACTCTTTCAGACTCTAAATAATTATTCTTTAATGATATAATAAAGCTTTTGACTAATCAAAAGCAATGCATGATAAACAAAACATTTGTTTACTTTTTGAGGTTATAATTTATGTAACTTTAAGATAGTTTATCTCAGCCTTTTTAATAATATCATAGTGATAGCATGCCATTCTTTAATCATGTGTGAAGAAGACAATTACACCATCAGAAAGCTCTGCATAGCCAGAGGACTACTAAAGTCTCCTCAAGGGACTATGGGGTCAGAAATCAAAAAGAGTTCTGAGAGGCCTTCCATGTCTAAAGTCACTTTCAGTTATACATGCACAGAGTATTAACACTGCCATGGTCAAGGAACTGAAGTTATCTTTTACCACTCTATGGGGACACCAGTTTTTGCCCAGTTGTTCATTCTGGGACACAAGAACCTGGAACTTTTGGCAAGTTCTCACCAACCTCCAGTATCATTATGACTACTGAGACCTACCCACCCTCAGTATCATTACTACCTAACAGCCAGCCCTACTGCTCAAATCTGACAGTCCTAACTTCCAAACTCCAAGGACTTTCTGAATGAAAACTCTGATTTCATGGGTCTTCAGTGTAAAAACCTTGGCTTGTCAGCACTTGCACAATTCTGTCTCAATTTCTTATGGGACATAAATTATCTTCACCATCTATCCTTAGCATTCCTCATCCCCAATTCCTGATGCTAGCACACAGAACACGATGTCAGAACCAAGATATTTCTCCCCAAACCATTATCAGTCTTCACTAATAAATTAATAAACAAATGAATGAAGCCATTCCATTAATCACTGAAAAAAGACCCAGTGATGAATATGTCTCCACTTTCTTAGCTATATGATTAAAAGTATGTGCCACCGTATTTAACATTCTTATATGTGTGTATTATGTGCTGAGCACTTTACCTCAACTGATATATCTCCTCAACCCATTTCTTTCATTTTTGTATAATAGTTTATGTATTTATTGCTGCTATTATAAGTATTATAAATATTAGAAAATTGATTATAAGTCAGGAAACACATGCAAACACCAGTGCTCAGAAATTTTCGTTTCTTTTCTTGGTCATTTCTTCTGACCTAATTTAAGTACAATGAACAAAAAGGAGATGCAATAAATCGATGGCTCATAGAGTGGCTGCTCACACATAGCACAACGATATTAGTAATATCTCTGAAAATATTGGAAATAATAGCAGCAATCATCAGCATTACATATATCTTCTAAATGGCTAAAAATTTATTTCTGGTATGGGTTAAATTTTATTGAAATGTCACAAAAAGGACCATAAAGCATTCCTGTAAGCAGAATGTGAAATGATTCTGAATTAAAGTTACTGAATATTACTCTGACCACCATTGACACCTCCCTCTTCAAAAATCAGGATGTTATTGAATTCACTTAGTTTAAGATCATTGTCAGTAATGATAGTAATGACTGAATATGTTTTATGAACATCATACTTTCAAGAATCCGAGGAAATAATTTAACATAAGCCCCAAACAGCAACTAAATGTTGAATAGAAATATAGCTCTTAATTTGAATTGGGTATAATGCAAAATGTGAAGAAAGGGTGTGATGGTTAATGTTGACTGTGAACTTGATAGGATCTACAGTTATCTAACAGACAAATCAACCAAGCAGAAGTATGTTTGTATAGAAGTTTCTAGATTGGCTTAAATAATGTGGGAATACTCATCATAATGTGGGTAGGACCATTCTTTGAACTGGTGTTCAAATAAAAGGGGGAAAACAAGGAGTGTACCAGCTTTCACTCTCAAGTTGCTTTGTTCAGGAATTCTTTCACAACAACATGAGAATTAATGTTTACACAGGTTTTAAACAAATAAGTATTATGCCTAATTTGGAATAATATTATAGATAGAAGCAAAGATAGCAGATTCTGTGTATTTATTGATAAGTGGACATTCTTAAAGAGCCAAAATATAACTGAATATCAAGATATCTCTCTGTAGGGAATGGGCTCCAAAAAGCCAGTTCATGCACTAGAGATGAATCTTGGTCCCACTGTCAGAGGCCGCACAAGACGGTGAACTATGCCTGGGCATGGCAAAGCCAGAGCAAAATCTGGTGGAGGTCTCTAGTAGTCCTGATGTGCAAATTGGTTGTCTGATTTGGGTATAGGGGTGAAAGACTAATCACACCATCTAGTAGCTGGTTCCCTCTGCAGATTCCCTCAGGATAGCTGGTGCTCTTGCAAATCACACACAGCTTTATCCTGTAAAGGGAATGATTAAAGGTCTTGGGGACAAAATATATCCAATTTTTAAATAAACCCTTTAACTGAAGAGCATCTAAGTTATTTCCATGTTCTAGATATTATAAATAATGCTGCTATGAACATAGTATAGCTAATGCCCTTGAAGTAAGAATGTGCATCATTTGGGTATATGCTCAATAGTGATATTGCTGAATCAATGGGCATATTGATTTTCATATTTCTGAGGAAACCATACCAATTTCCAAAGTGGCTGTACAAGTTTATACTCCCAGGAGCAATAAAGAGGTGTTCCCCTTGCTCCATATTCCCTGCAAAATAGGTTGTTATCTATGTTTTTTTATCTTAGCCATTTGTCTAAGTATAAGATGGTATCACAGAGTTGTTTTAGTTTGCATTTCTGAGATGGATAAAGTTGAGCAATTCTTTAAGAGTATTTTAGCCATTTGAAATTTATTTGTTGAGAATCCCCTATTTAGCTCTATATACCATTTTAAAATTTGTTCCTTTGGATTTTTGTCTTCTAGTTTATTGAGTTCTTTAAATATTTTAAAGATTCGTTCTCTGTCAGATTGAGGGTCATTGAAGATATTTTTTCATTCTGGAGGCTGCCCCATTCAGTTCTTTTGTGGCAGCACATTATATATCATGTCTACTTTTAAAAAGATGTAAGGTACATGGATATTATATTTAGTATTCTAGAACTATGAATTTCAAAGTATATTTTCAATTCTTAAGATAACATACAAATGAATAACATGTATAAGAATGTAAAATAATGTTATGTATCTTTTTTAATTCTATCACTGTGGAGGGTTTATTATATTTGAAATTGGATATTCAAAAAAATGAGCAGCTGCATCTGAGAAAATTAGAGATCCATCATAGATCCATATTGTTTATGCCATTCTACTAAAATTCAGAGTGGTTCTGTCCATGAATACCTATTTTCAGAATTGGTCCATCTAGTCTCAGGGAGAATGTATACATAGGTTGTTAATGATAAGGCTAGCATTATAAAATTTTTGATGTTATTTCATAAAAAAATTCAGTGATGATTGACAAATATAAACAATGAAATCTCCATTATTTCCATTTTTTGTAGTGACTCTATAGTAAAACTCCAGCCTTTACTGTTGCTGTTCTCACCTGTATAGCAATTTCAAAATGGTAATTGAAGAAAAAGTTACTTGAGGCATGCTCTACTCTGAAATGCTTAGTTAAGGGTTAAACACAAACCTTATTTTGCATATCAATATTTCATTGAGTGTAATGACTACATGTGCTAAATATTTTACTCTGTTTTTTTCATTATTTTTCTTAAAAATTGATTTATTTATTATGTATACAGTGTAAAGAAGAAGGTACCAGATAACATTATAGATGGTTTGAGCCCCCATGTGAATGCTGGGAATTGAACTCAGGACCTCTAGAAGAACAGTCAGTGCTCTTAGCCTCTGAGCCATGCCTCCAGCCTCAAATATATCACTATTAAACCATAACCTCTCCTTTCTTGCTTCCCAGATTAATATCATAATATAAAAACAATAAAATTACTAAAAATCCTATAAATTTCTCAACATTTTAAAGGTTCAATGTCAGGCAGACACATACAGAAATAGACACAGAGAGACAAAGGAGACAGGCAGACAAAGAGAGAGAGATACAGAGAGAGAGAGAGAGAGAGAGAGAGAGAGAGACAGAGACAGAGAGAGAAAGAGATGAGAGAGAGACAAAAACACAGAAACTGACACTAGGTATGGGGGCATTCAGAATATAGAGGTTGGAGAATCTAAGTTCCAGGTCATCCAGGGCTACATAGTGAGACTATCTTTAAAATTTTTCTTTTTTCTTTTATTTTATTATTATGAACAAAGAAGTCACACTTTCTATCCTTCTATATCCTTATACAAGGTCCCATCCACCTACAACCACATCAGATCATTCTCTCTTCTCCAAAACTCCCTATCCCCTCCCTGGGCAGGCAGCAGGCAGTCCCAATGTCCCACTGCTCCAATATTGCTTAGTTCAGCCACCATTCCTGGCAGATCCAGTTTTCTCCCCCCAACCTCAAGACTGAGTCAGGTGTTCCTCTAGGGGGAGTGGGATCCAAGGAGTCACTCCAAGGTGTTTCTGATCCCAAGATGTTCAGTGATTGTGGTTTGCAGCTTGGAAATGCTTTGATGTTTTTTCTTGTTTGTTTGTTTGTTTAGAGTCCACTAATGAGTGAGTACATCCCCCAAATATCTTTCTGGGTTTGTAATACCTTGCTCAGAAGGATATTCTCCAAATCCATCCATTTTCCTGCAAATTTTAGGATATCATTTTTCCTTACTGCTGAGTAGTACTTCATTGTGTAGATGTACCACAGTTTGTAAAGCCATTTTTCAGTTGAGGGGCATCTAGGTTGTTTCCAGGTTCTTGCTATTACAAATAACACTGCCATGAACATAGATGAGCTAATGCCTTTGGAGTATGACTGTGCATCTTTAGTGTATAAACCCAGAAGTGGTATTGCTGAGTCCATGGGGAGATTGACAGTAAATTTTCTGAGAAACCACCATACTTCATTCCAAAGTGGCTGAACAACCTTACACTCCCATCAACAATGTAGGAGTACTCTCCTTGTTCTGAATCCTCTCCAGTAAAGGCTGCCCTCTGTGTCTTTTATCTTAGCCAATCTAACAGGTGTCAGGTGGTATCTCAAAGTTGTTTTGATATCCATTTCTCTAATGGCTAAAAATGATGAGCACTTTTTCAGGTGCCATTTGTAATTATTCTGCTGAGAATTCCCTTTTAAGTTCTGGACCCCATTTTTTGATTGGGTTATTCAAGGTTTTGGGCTCTAGATTCTTGTGTTCTTTGTATGTCTTAGAAATCAGTCCTCTATCACTTGTAGGGTTGGTGAAAATCTTTTCTCATTCTGTAGGCTGTCATTTTGTCCTATTGACAGTTTCCTTGGCTTTACAGAAGCTTCTTATCTTCATATTTATTGATTGTTGATCTTAGTGTCTGTGCAACTGGTGTTATATTTAGGAAGTGGTCACCTGTGCCAATTTGTAGAAGCGTATTTCTCACTTTCTTTTCTATCAAGTTTAAAGTGGCTTGGATTATGTTGAGGTCTTTGATTCACTTGGATTTGAGTTTTGTGCAGGGAGACAGGCTTGTATCTATTTTCATTTTTCTACACTCTACCATCCAGCTGTGCCTACACCATTTGTTGAATATACTATCCTTTTTCTATTGAATATTTTGGGATTCTTTGACAAAGATCAGATGTTCATAGGTTTTTGGGTTAATGTGTGGATCCTCAATTCTTTTCCATTGATCCATAATTCTGTTTTTATGCCAGTAACAGGCTGATTTTTTTTTTTTTTTACCATAGCTCTATAGTATAACTTCAAGTCAGGGTTGGTGATGCCTCCTGAGGATCTTTGTTGAGTAAAATTGTTTTGGCAATCCTGGCTTTCCTGTTATTCCAAATGAAATTGAGTATTGTTCTTTCAAGATCCAAAAAATATTGTGTTGAGATTTTGATGCATTGAATCTGTAGATTGCTATTGGTAGAATTGCCATTTTTACTATCTTGATCCTACCTATCCAGGAACATGGGAGAGCTTTCCATTTTCTGATATCCTCTTTAATTTCTTTCTTTAGTGATTTAAAATTTTTGTCAAATAGATCTGCTACTTCTTTAGTTATAATTGCTCCAAGGTATTTAACACTATTTGCAGCTATTATGAAGGGTAATGTTTCCCTTATTTCTTTTTCAGCTCTTCTTTCTTTAGTGTATAGAAGGGTTACTGTTTACTTTGAGTTAATCTTGAATCCTGCCACATTGGTGAAGTTTTTTTTCACATGTAGCAATTTCATGGAAGAATTTTGTGGGCCATTTATGTATACTATCATATCATCTGCAAATAGAGATAGTTTCACTTCTTTTACAATTTGTATTCACTTAATCTCCTTTCATTCTCTTATCGCTTTAGCTAAAACTTCGAGACCTATGTTGAGTAGATAAGGGAAGAGAGGACATACTTGTCTAGTTCCTGATTTTGGTGGGGTTGCTTTGAATTTTTCTCCATTAAGTTTGATGCTGACTGTTGGCTTGGTGTAAACTGCCTTTATTATATTTAGGTAATCTCCCTGTATTCCTGATCTCTCCAGGGCTTTAATCATAAAGGAGTGTTGAATTTTGTCAAAGGCATTTTCAGCATCTAAGGATATGATATTGTGATTTTTTTTCCTTTAATTTTTTTTATATGATGGATACTGTTTATGGTTTTTCATATGTTACACCAGCCCTGCATTCCTGGGATGAACCCTACTTTGTTGAGGTGGATATTATTTTTTTATATGTTGTTGTATATGATTAGCTAAAATTATGTTGAGAATTTTAGCATCAATGTTCATGAGTGTAGTTGGTCTGTAGTTGTCCATCTTTGTTGTGTCTTTGAGTGGCTTGGATATTAGGGTAATTGTGCCTTCATAAAAGAATTTGGCATTATTCTTTCAGTTTCTACTAGGTGAAATAGTTTGAGGAGTAATGGTAATAATTCTTCTATGAGTGTCTGGTAGAATTCTGCACTGAAACCATCTGGACCAAGGCTTTTATTTTTGGGGAGGTTTTTAATGACAGCTTCAATTTTATTAAGGTTTATAGGACTGTTTAAGTAATTAATCTGATCTTCATTTAATTTTGGTAGATGGTACCTGTCCAGAAAGCCGTCCATTTTTTCTAGGTTTCCCATTTTTGTGAAGATAGACTTTTAAAGTATGATCTGATAATTTTTGAATTCCCTGTGAGTCCTTTGGTATGTCCCAGTTTTAATTTCTGATTTGGACACTCACTCTCTGTTTTTTGATTAGTTTGGATAAGGGCTTATTTATCTTGTTGATTTTCTCAAAGAACCAACTCTTAGATTCATTGTTTCTTTGTATTATTCTTTTGCTTCAATTGTATTGATTTCAGCTCTAAATTTGATTATTTCCTGCGGTCTTCTCCTTCTAGGTGAGTTTGCTTCTAAGGCTTTCAGCTGAGCTGTTAGGTCTCTAGTGTGGGATTTCTCTAGGCTTTTAAGATATGGATCTAGTGCTATATATTTTCCTCTTAAGACTGCTTTCATTGTGTCACATAACTTTGGGTATGTTGTCAATTCATTTTCATTAAATTCTTGGGAGACTTTGATTTATTTCTTAATTTCTTCCTTGATCCAGAGGGGGTTTAGCTGAGTGATGTTTAGTTTCCATGAGTTGGTAGGCTTTCTCTGATTTTTGATGTTGTTGAAATGTAAATTTAGGCCCTGGTGGCCCGTTATGTGACAAAGGATTATTTTAATTTTTTTTGAATCTGTTGATATTTGCTTTATGACCACTTATGTGGTCAATTTTGGAGAAATTTTCACGAGGAGCTGAGAAATATGTACATTCCTTTTCATTTGGGTGGAAGCTTCTGTAGATATCTATTAAATCCATTTGCATCAAACCTCTTTAGACACCTTATTTCTCTGTTAAGTCTCTGTCTGGTTAACCCATCCAGTGGTGAATGTGGGGAACTGAAGTCTCCCATTATTAGGGTGTGAGAATTCATGTGGGATTCGAGCTTTAGCAGTGTTTCTTTTATGTGGTTAGGTGCTCTTATATTAGGGGCATAAATATTTAGGATTGAAATCTCCTCTTGACCAATTTTTCCAATGATTAATAAGTAATGACATTCTTCATCCCTTTTAATTGCTTTTAGCTTAAAGTTTTCTTTGTTAGATATTAGGATGGCAACCCCAGCTTGTTTCTTAGGACCGTTTGATGGTAAATCTTTTCCCAACCCTTTATTCTAAGTCTGTATCTGTCTTTGTGGTTGAGGTGTGTTTCTTGTAGGCAACAGAAGGATGGCTTCTGTTGTTGTAGCCATCTTGGTAGTGTGTGTCATTTTAAAGAAGAGTTGAGTCCATTGATATTAAGGGATATTAGAGACTACTGCTTGATATTTTCTGCTATTTTTGGTGGTTACTTCTTTATATTTCCTTTCTCTGGAGTATTCTTCTGTGGGGTTATTGATTGTTTGTGGTTTCATGGGTGTATCTGGGGTCTTTAGGTTTAAGTTTTCCCTCTAACACTTTTTGTAGTGCTGGACTAGTAGATAGATATTGTTTCAATCTGACTTTGTCATAAAATATCTTGTTTACTTCATCTATGGTGATTGATAATTTTGCAGGGTATAATATTCTAGTTTGGCAACCATGCTCATTTACCATCTGTAAAACTTCTGACCTAGGCCTTCTAGCTTTCATCATTTCCATTGAATAGTCAGGTGTTATTCTGGTGGGTCTGCCTTTATATGTGAGTTGGCCCTTTTCTTTTGCAGCTCTTAAAATTTTTTCTTTGTTCTGTATGTTTTGTGGCTTGATTATTATGTGGCACGCTGACTTTTTGGGGGGATTATATCTATTTTGTGTTCTGCAAGCATTTTGTGTTATGGCTGTTTTGGTTTTAGTCTTTTATTGACTGATATATCTATTTGAGCTACTGAGTCTTCCACTTCAGAGATTCTATCTTCCATCTCTTGAATTCTGTTGGTTATGCTTTTATTTGTGGTTCCAGTTTTTTCTTTAGGCTTTCTATATCTATCTTTGCCTCATTTTTTGCCCTTTTTTTTTCTTCTATTACAATTTTTAGTCCCTGGCATGTTTTTTTCATAGATTTGTTCATCTCTTCCAATTTTTGATTGTATTTTCTTCTATTTCTTTAAGGGAATTTTTTATATCTACTTTGAGGGCTTCAATGATCATCACAAAGATATTTTTGGTATTGCTTTCTTATGTTTTCTCTTCATTGCTCACTTCAGGTCTTTTAGTTGTAGGACTGCCACTTTCTTCTGGAGTTACCTTGTTATTCTCTATATTATTATATATATTTTTTCACTGGAATCTTCCCATGGCTTCAGTGGTTCATAATTAGGTGGCTCCTGGTCATTTGTGCCAAGCAGGCTTGTGTGTCTCCTGTCACCTCTGAGCAATGGGTCTGCTCAATGCCTGACCCTGCTCTGGGAAGGAGTATGAATTTCAAGTCCTCACTCCTTCTCTGTTGAAGCATTGGATACAGGGTGCCTGCACAAGTTCCCTTGTCTTAGAAACAGCTGGGGGAACCCTCACAGCCAATGTCTATCTTTGCCTGCTAAGGAATGTGTGGAGTCATGCTCTAGAGACAGAACCTGGTCCTTACTCTGGCTTTTATAACTCTTATTTTCTTTACACTTCTGTAGTTTTCTAATGAGCATAAACATGGTATTAAAAATTTGGTATCTGAACTTATCAATATTGGGACCTTGGGACCTGCTGCTCTTGCTGGGGAGATGATGGGGGGATGTGGAGAAGAGAGAGTTACTGGAGGGGGTGGGAGGGGGAAGGGACTTTGAATAAGGATATACATGGATGGAAAATATGACTTTATTCTTAATGAGAAAGAAAAAGCAAAATAACAAAAAAGAGAAAAAAATTAGTATTCTCCACACTAGATTATAAAATTTGTTTCAATAACCACGTGAGAACACAATTTTACCTATATTGGTTTTTAATTAATTATAAAGCATATCTCATAGTTTTTCAGGCTATGAGTCACAAATTTTTTTTATATTTTGATTAAGAAAAACTTGAATAACCCAATCAAAAATGGGGTTCAGATCTAAAAAGGAAATTGTCAGCCAAAGAATTATGGATGTCTGAAAAGCACCTGAAAAAGTGCTCATCATTTTTAGCCATCAGAGAAATGCAAATCAAAATATCTTTGAGATACCACCTGACTCCTGTTAGATTGGCTAAGATAAAAGACACAGAGGACAGCCTTTACTAGAGAGGATTCAGAACAAGGGGAATACTCCTACATTGTTGGTGGGAGTGTAAGCTTGTTCAGTCACTTTGGAATGCAGTATGGCGGTTTCTCATAAAACTGAGAATCAATCTCCCCAAAGACCCAGCAATACCACTTCTGGGTGTATACCCTAAAGAAGCATAGTAACACCCCAAATGCTTTAGCTCAACTATGTTCATAGCAGTTTTATTTGTAATAGCAAGAACCTGGAAACAACCTAGATGTCCCTCAACTGAAGAATGGATTAACAAACTCTGACACATCCACACAATGGAGTACTACTCAGCAGTAAGGAAAAATGATATCCTAAAATTTGCAGGAAAATGGATGGATTTGGAGAATATCCTCCTGAGCAAGGTATCACAAACCCAGAAAGATATTTGGGGGATGTACTCACTCATTAGTGGACTCTAAAAAACAAACAATCAAGAAAAAAGCCAAGCATGCCCAAGTTGCAAACCACAACCACTGAACAGCTTGGGATCAGAAACATCTTGGACTAACACCTTGGATCCCACTCCCCCTAGAGGAACACCTGACTCAGTCTTGAGGTTGGGGGGAGAAAACTGGATCTGCCAGGAATGGAGGCTGAACTAAGCAGTATTGGGACATTGGGACCATGGGACTGCCTGCCGCCTGCCCAGGGAGAGGATGAGGAGTTGTAGAGAAGAGAGAATGACCTGATGTGTTGGGAGGGGGAAGGGACCTTGAGTAAGGATATAGAAGGATAGGAATTGGTACTTCTTTGTTGATAATAATAATAATATTAAAAAAGAAAAGAAAAGAAAAAAGATACTATTTTTCCTAAAACTGTATTACATTTATTTAGTGTGTGTGTGTGTACATGTGACTATCTGTGTGTGCATGTGTTTTTATGTACATCTGATGGTACAAATGTAAAGTTAAAACAAAATCTTTTTGGAGTCCTCTACCATGAGCAACACTGGCATTAAATACAGGTTTTCACACTAGAATTCAAGCACCTTTAACTGCTTTGCCAACTCACTCTGAAATTTACAAATTTTCTATACTTTATTCTGTTTTTTTGAAATTTTACTCAGGGAACATATATATAAAAATCCTTCATTTTATGGCAGGAACTTCAAATAGTTTATTTAAACAGGACCATATCAATCATAAAAAGCAAAAGTTAAACTTTCAATATCTTGTGTAGATTTTTCCATTCCAAGTAGGCTCTGTAACAGTTATCAGGCCCCTTGGTGTTTGGAACCAATAAAGATGTCTTAGATTTTGAAGGCAAACAAGTATCTGACATTACTTTTTGTTAGCTGCTAATATTTGTTTTTATACTGAAATTTACTAAACTTTAACATCAATGATAAAGGTAAATTAAGATATTAGTTATCAATTGCACTAAGCTATTACTAAAAAAGATATTGACACCAAAATAGCATTAAAATGGCTATGATTTGGTAATATGTATGCAATTACAAGTATAATATTATTGAATAGTCTCTTGTAAACCATTAACTCCCATCACATGCACTTAGATTCAAAATTGATAGTTTTGAAACAACTTTTATAGACCTCATTTTGCAAATTTTTCCCTAAATAATCTAAGAGACTATTCTGAAATTATTTACTTCTTAGAAATACAATGTTGTTAATGAAGAAAGGTTAATTGCTGAAGAAGATGTAGAATAGTCAATTATTCAATGGAAAGAATTCAGTGTGACAACTGCTTGTCATGCAAGTATGACAACCTGAGTTCAGAATCTGAAACCAAAGAAGAAGCAGACAAGGAAGTGAGCGTTTGCTATCCCAGGCCTTGTACTGTGAAATGGGAGATGGAAGCAGGGAGCCCATAGAAGCTCTTTTGCCAGCTAGTTTGTTATAAGTTGCAGTAGACAACCAATAGGCAATTCAATAAGATAGAAAGTGGGCACTTACAACAGAAGTTGCTGTTTTGATGCCATATATATGTGGTTATGTGTGTGTGTCCACACATGAATGTGCATGACTGTGTGTATGTGTATTTGTACCTGTACTCTAGACACAACTATGAAAACACACACACATATTCATCATACACAAATATCTAAATAGAGATAGATACATAAAAACAAATAACTATGCCATTAAATGCTTGTGTAATTAAGATAATTACACTGTTCATAATTTGAGAACATTTATTTTTACTTGCAGTGGGATTCATAGGTTATCCATGAAAGTACTTGTGAAATGAAAGAATCCTGCCCCCTTTGGGGGTGTGACCAGAATTGTTGATGACATGGAACCTGAAATTACCTTCCTGCTTTCTCTGGGAGACGACCAAACATTTTGCATGGGATGTTCTGACTCTCCTCAAATTGCATTAAGTTTACCTTGTATCTGTGAGTGCTTATTTAAACCTTTAATAAATATTAATCCTTATATGATATATTGAATTGAATAATTTTGGTGATATCTGTTGCTGAACATGGGTTTATTCTCCACACTAGCTGGTCCACGAGCCATGGGCCAGACCTCTATGGACCCAGGTTTACCTATGCTCTCAATTTCAGTTACAGTGGGCTGTGGGCCTTTAGAAGTGAGCTGCACATCCCTGCTTTCACAGTCTGTGGCTGGCTGTGTGTGACTCTTGACCATGGACCCCCACCGATTTTGGTTTTCAGCAAGTTGTTGAACTGATGGCAGAGACTCCACCCCGCCAGAGCATCTGAGTTGTGTACCTAGACCTGTATGTTTGGGTTTGTGATTGGAAGCAGTGGCTACCATTGGTCTTTTGACACGAGTTTTTATTTTTTCACTCTAATTGTATGAGACTCTGTTCTTGTAGAAGTTACTACCCCAATATGAGTTGAAGGCAATGTGATTTATCTGAACTTGGCTGCCATCTTGCCACCACAGCTCACCTTCTGGCGTAGTTCAGCTACTTGGCACCCAGACTGTGCACAGCATCACAGGCCATCATCTTTTGCACGGTGGTGCCGTGATTGCTCTCCAACCAATCTCCAGCTTGCCTAGCATACAGCCGGGGACCCTGCATAATATTCCACAACTACATGTATCTACACCTGCCCACAAAGCTCAGCCCTGAGAACATCCTGCACCACCCCAGCCATAGCTTCTCTATGGTCTCCCTTCCAATTGCTCTGGTGTGCTCTAGAAAACTAGACATTGAACATAACTGTGACATCTGCTGGCTGTAAGTTGTTATTATATTTGTTTAAGATATTTGTTTGTCTAGCCATAATGTCTGATGCTATGGGTGTCCCTAACTTTACCATCTTTTTCTCAGTTAAGACCAAGTACTTTTTGCATGACTACATATCTGAAGGTTTTAATCCCTCAGTCCTGTTGCTTTCTGACTTAATTCTATATCTCATATTTCAAATAAAATTGTCTGATACTTAATCTTAAAAGTTTGAAATCTAGGGATGAGCAGTTGCTTTCTAAGATGTGTGACATGTAATCTAAAAGTTACTTTCCTGGAAATTGGTTATGGCAAACTTTCAGATAAGACTTCCTCCTTGGATGAGAGTTCTAAGAAAACATAAGAGAAATGCTGACTTTATGTTGATAATGAAATGAAGCAACTTTTTAGTTATGTCATTGAAGGGAATGGGAGAATTTTTGATTCTATGAAATCATTAAAAAGACTGTCTACCCAGGACAATCAGACATTGGAAAAAACAATGGCCTCCAAGTTTTAGGAATACAACAACCAAAAAGCAATTCTGGAAAAGGGCTTTGAGACACTATCTACCAAGAACTATCCAGGACCTCCTCATATGGGATGTTATGGTAGGGAAGAGGCTCTACATAAGATGGTCACCATGAAACAATTAACCCCTTCTCTACTGGCAATATTCCTGGTTACAGTTGAGACAAGGAAAGTACATGAGAAGTCACCAGACTGTATGTAACATAATTATGAACCAATTCCTGTGAAGAATATGAAAGATATCAAGGAGGCAATATTATTTCATAATATTCATTCATCCTATGGCAAGCATTTCTAACCTCATGGTCAGCAAATATCAGGGAATTCCTAATGACTGGATGCAGCTGACAGCTGTGGTGTTGAACTATAGTCAACACATACAATAAAGGAATTGGCTTAGAGAAAAGTTTAGGACCATAGAACTTCAAGGACAAGTTAGAAGTTTTACCATTTCTCAACAACAAATCCTTGGTGAAGGCCCATTTACTGATGTGATGGTTGAGACTACTTATGACAAACATAATTTATTGTGTGCCATATTGCTGCAAGTAATGATTGGAAAAAATTTTGAACCTGGAGCAGAAAATTGAGTCATATTCCAAGGCCAGACAAGACATGAAGAAACTGACATTTTAGGCTAACCCAAGACGTACAAAGAGTGGTGTCAGATCCAGGAGTTAAGAAGCAATTAATATTCTCTTTGGTATTTGACAATGCTAATATGGAACATAAGAAAATGGTTATACCACTAAAGATCAGACCTGTACCCATTGAAGAATAGATTCAGTATGCAATCAATGCCAAATCTCTCCATGGCAATGAAGAGAATTGGGTAGATCAAACTATTGACAATGTTAGGGTAAGGAATCAAGGCATCATTTTTTTTTTAATATGGTAAGTCAAGCAAAATAAAGAAAAATTGCATGTAAGGTACTTTTTGTAATACTTCCTGTCTTAAGAATGATTCATATAAAAGGCCACTAATTTCTGGGTTGTGCAGGATATATGGCAAAGGCTGACATTGGACATATAAATGTAGGTTCACAAAAGTCAAAGTAGGCATCCCTTTATCATAGGAAACCACAATTTGGGGCTTCCCATAGAAAGTCTCCAGAAATCAGACCTCAAAAGTTTAATCATATCTGGTCACAGTGTAGGAACAGCTCATGAGGATGAGTAGATAATCCAAGGCCTGAGATGGAAGACCATACAGCATTGGACAATAGAATGCCTTTAAACAAGGAATTGACAGTTCCAAGTAAATTAATAAAATGTATATTTTGGCAGACTTCCATAAATGAACAAAGACCACAATTTAAAATAAGGATATATAATATTCATTTGAAAAGCTTAGTTGAAAAGGGAGCTGACATTTGGATCATAACCCCACAATCATGGCATACAAGACAGCCCATAAAGGAGGTAGGTGTTCAATTTCTAGATATTGGGACAATATCTCAGGTAAAACAGAGTGTAAGATGGCTTGAATGTATAGAATCACAAGGGTAGAGACGAAGATTGAAGCCATATATGGTTAACATTACAGTGAACTAAGGGGTCATGTTCTTCTACAATGATGAAATACCCAGATTAAAATGACTCTGGGCTCAGATATCAACCAGAGACTCAATTATGTCCCTGAAAACAATATTTCAATATGTAATACAAAACAATCAGTAGTCATTCAGATAGCACAACACAGTTCAAGAGCTACTGAACTCACAAAGACACTCACAGAATTACCTTTGAAATGGTTGACAAAAATGCCTATTTGAGTTCAGTAATGGCCTTTGACAAGGAAGAAGCTATTGGCTCTAGAACAGCTGGTACAGGAGCAGTTATAAGCCCAGCATATTGAAGAATCAACCAGCCCATGGAATTCCCCTGTATTTCTGTTCAAAAAAATCTAAAAAGTGGAGAGTGGTGACAGATTTAAGAGCAATTAATAAGGTGATTCAACCTATGGGCTCCTTACAGTCAGGTATTCCTCTGCCTTCCATGCTACCTAGGGAATGGCCTATTATATTTATTGATTTGAAGAACTACTTCCCTTTTCACCATACTTTTATAAGAAAAAGACAAAGAGAAATTTGCATTCACAGTTCCCAAATTTAATAATACATGCCCAGTAAGGAAAAACTGATGGAGGGTCCTGCCACAAGGAATGTTGAATAGTCCCATTCTATGCCAATATTTTGTACAATATCCAGTAGAAGTGATACACAAACAATTCTCATAATCTATCATTTATCATTATATGGATGATATTTTATAAGCAGATCTAGACATAGACACCTTGGAAAGAATGTTTGAAGAAATGAAGAAGGTATTGCCTAAATGGAAACTTCAAATTGTTCCCCCCAATACAAAGAGAGAATTCTATCAATTATTAAGGATATAATATAGGCCTATACACAATTAGACTCCATAAGGTACAACTTAGGAGGGACAGATTGAAGACTCAACGATTTCAAAAAACTGCTTGGAGATATCACTCATATGCAATCTGCTATTGGTATAAAAAACGATAAAGTAATTCATTTGTTCAAAACCTTAAATGGAAACAAGAATTTAAATAGTCCCAGGGACAATAGTGTTTTGAAGCTGACAAAGAATTAGTATTGGTGAAAAAGAAATTCCAAGAAGCACATGTGAACTGTATAGATCCAGACCTCAATTGCATCTTGGTTATTTTACCTTCTGAGCTTTCCCCTACAGGAGTCATAATGCAAAAAGAAAATATTATACTAGAAAGGATATTTCTACCACATAGGCCAAGTAAAAATTGAAAACATATATTAAAAAGGTTTCTGATTTTATTTTTAAAGAAAAATTTAGACTTTGTCAGCTGACTGGAAAGGATCCAGCAGAAATTGTTGAACCTTTGACTAATGAAGAAATTGATTGATTATGGGAAGACAATGAACCTTGGCAAAAGGCCTGTAGCAAATTCCTGGAAGAGATTAATAACAAATATCCCTGAAGCAAAAGAATTCAATTTAATAAGGAAACTAACTGGATTTTCCCTCACATGGTACAGGATGTACCTCTTTCTGGAGCCCCTAAATTATGTATTGATGCAAACAAATCAGAAAAAGCTAGTTACAAATCAGAAAATTTAAGTAAAGTGGCTCAGAGCCCCTATAATTCAGTTCAGAAGCCAGAATTAAATGTTATGGTGCTATTGGATTTTACAGAACCTCATAACCTAGAAACAGTCTCTTAATATGCAAAAGGAGTCATCTTACACACTGAAAGTGGAGATTTCATTCCTGATGATATGGAATTAACCTTATTGTTTATGCAGCTGTAGGATATCATCAGAAATAGAGTTTATCCTATGTACATAACACATATAAGGGCTCATACAGGCCTTCTAGGCCTTTTTATGCAGGGAATAATGACACTGACTGGTTTTTAATAGGAAATTTGCTGGAAGCCTCAGAATTGCCCAAAAAATATCAATAGCAAGGGACTAAAAAAAGAGCTTTTCTACCGCTTGACATCAGGCCAAGAAAATTCCACAGATGTGTGCTAATTTCTCCCTTTACAACCAACCCTCTTTACCCGCTAGAAGTAATTGTAAGGGTACACAGAGAAATGAGATTTGACAGATGAATATGTTTCACTTTCCAGAATTCAGAAAAATAAAATATGTACATCATACTATCGATACTTACTCAGGAATACAATGGGCAGTGCATTGTCATAGGAACAAAGGTATATTTGCTAACATCTAATATTGTTACTTATTTACTTAAGGAATATCATTGGAACACTGCAAAGATACAGCTGAAATTAAAAAAAAAATATTTCAGAGTACATTGTGTCAGGGATGGTAAAATTAACAAAATTCATAATATTGCAAGATTTTAGAACAAGTTTAATTTAGAAGTGTCAAAGAAGAACAGTGAAGTAGTATTGATTTGATAAAGGCCATGGGCAACCCTTTCTTTCATAAGTCATTAATAATTTATGTTGAATGTCCATAAAAGTAAAGGTCAAGCACAACATCACTCTAATTTCTGTGTCTGATGTTCTATGTAGAGTTGAGAAGAAAGGATTTCTAAGAAGTCATTAAGTAAACAAAAGAGTATAATTTATCATGCATTATGACATCTGGAGTCATATTTCAACTGTATTTAAATCAAAGTTATCAAGGACCTTAGTTACCTGGTTTATACTTCAGTATTTTGTAAATAGAAACAGGTTTTATTTCATATTTGGAAATGCCCACTGTGTTTTGCATGGCTATAAGTGTTTTGTTGAGTGGAATGTGTATAATGCTTGCACAGTATGGACACAGGCTAAAAATTTATCAAGGCCTTGCCTTTCCTCAGTTCTTTCATCTAATCTTGTATATCAGTTTGTTCTCAGCTCAATAAGTGGATCCTGGTGAATTTCAGCTGGGGCACTAAAAAAGCTTGTGGAATAATTTGGATGGGTCCTCATCAATAAAGATGAAACTAACAGCATCTCACATTAGAATGCAGAGTGTCTCAGGTTCCACAAAACCATGAACTCCAGTGGTTCTGATTCATGTGGATTGAAAGAAAGAAGATGCTGTGTAAAGGTTGTGAGTCTTTCTGTTGTTATTTGTTAGAATCACTTTAATGCTGATGAAAGGGGCTTACACATCTCAGTTCACAGCAGATACAGAAGCATGAGTATATCACACTCTGCAGATCTTGGCTCAAAACAAGAATTACTTGGAAAGATGAGAAGAAAGGTATACATTTACACTAATATATGCTCACTTCCTTTCCATTTTTGTATAATTAAAGAACAAAGATTTTCCAAGATCAGAATTTGATCCTTTCATACATGGTAAATTCTATATTTCTGATGATAATTATTATAACATAGTGATTAATATATGGTTGCCTTAGTATATTTTAAGGCAATGAGACTTGGTGATTTCTAAAGAGAATTAAAAGGAAAATAAGCAATTGTATCTTTTCTGTAATTTTAGGGTGCTATATGAGATTTGTTAGTCATATTTGTTTTCAAAAACTAACTTCACATTGTTAAAATTGTAGTTTCCACTGAATTCAGACAAGAGAATTGGCTGCATTTACACCAATAAACAGCTTGACTTCCTTAGAGCCTAGGTTTATATGCAGACTTTTCAGTAGGGCTATGAACTTCAGTCTGGCATCAGTCACTGACACCAAAGTGTTCCCCATCCCTTTTACTCTCCATAGTTCTTGACATTAATACATTATTATTTTTCTGTGAATTTTTCATGCTTTTTAGATTTTGATTGATGTAGGAAAGTGACTGGGAACAGTCATGATGATGTCTTTTGTCCTTTCAAGGATTCCGCCTTGGAAATACCAACTTGGATGCATAGTCCTTGTGAAGAAATATGTGGGACAAAAAGGCAATGCTTTCCTCTTTGAGAAAATCAAGGATAACTGTGCTGAAACAGAGTTTTATAATATCATGTAGTAATGGAAAGATCATTGTTAATTGTGGCAAAGTGACACTTCAGAGAGAACCAATTTGAATTGGGTGTTCAATTAATTCCTCTGATAAGGATAACACTGACATACTTGGAAAGTCCTAGCTGGTTTCAACAGATTTCCTATGTAAAAGTCAAATGTCAGATTTACAACAGACAAGGAATTATAATTCTACATCTGATAACTTAAGAAATACTGATCATTGACCCAAAATGTTTTTGGAAAAACACAGATAACAAATTAACATAGATGGAGCTGCCACATGAAATGTTGGGTAAGAACATTGTGTAGCCATGAGGACGTAAGTTTTGATCTGCAGGACTTATGTCAAACTTGGATGTAGGCATTGACACCTGGAAATCAAGTGCTGTAGTATAGATACAGACAGTTTGTGGGAGCTCAACAGGCAGGTGGCCTATCCAAAATGGTAAGCTCCTGATTCAGTAATACAGGTTGTGTCTAAGGAATAAGAAAGAAGACAGGTAGATCACTGAACATTTCTCTGGCCTCCACAGCCATTATATTAATTAAGATTGGAGAGAGTGCATACATTTACATTGTTAATAATTTTATGGGAAATACTTCCATCTGTTTATCATTTAGTAATTTTTGTCTATAGATTTGCAGTGCACAGCCTTGATTATGTTAAGATATGTTCTTTCTCTTCCTATTTTTCCAGAGCTTTTATTATGAAACAGCTTTGAAAACTGATAAAGAATATTGCTTATATTCAGCAGGCAAATTGGTCTGTAACTTTTATTTTAGCTGTAGTCTTTTTGAGATTATAGTATTATTTTTCATTTTAATTAATGAAAATATTTTATCTTTTTGAAATTTCACACATTTATATAATGAATATTGATCATATTTGCCTGTCAGCATCTCCCAATAAATCCCATATTTGCATCCCAATATCATGTATCTCTATATTTCTTCTTTTTGTCATTAATAACTCCAAGTCCATTAGTATTAAACATATGCACATGAGTGTGAGCCATCCACTGGGTCATTAACAAACTATGAGTAGACGTGTCAATAAAGGAGAGTATTTTTTCCTCTTTGGCAGCCATCAACTCTCTGTGGCTCCTACAGTAAGTTTGAGCTTCTCGAGGAGGTTCCTCCCTCTTTATCTATTTGTTCATTTGTATCCGAGCAATAGAACTTTATACACTGAGTTTGGTACTGTCCATTTTTCTGCTTTGTAGTTCAGTTTGAGAAGCATTTGTGTGAAGTGATGTTTGAGGTTATATGGAGTTTACCAGCAAATCTATCTGGTCCTGAGCCTTACTTTCCTGACTTTTGTAATGTGTTATTTACAACTTGATTCAATTATTTCTATTACTATCTTTCATCTGTTTATTTTAGGTGGCTTGCTTGTTGACTGAGTTGAATATAATTTATTCATTCTTAAGATAGTATCTCTTAAATTTAATAATTTTACTACCAAGTAATTTGCTTTCAGTATTCTAAATGTATGATTTTATGCTTTTATGTTCTTTAGATTTTCTGCAAATAATTCTGATTTAAAATTTTAATATTTTAATAATTCTTTGTTTTATATTTCTGGTTTGGTTAATATATTATAATGTTGCTCTCTGAACATATATACTTGAGATTCAAAAGGATTCTTATTTTTGAATGACCACTAAAGCAAGGGGTCATAATTATTCTAGCTTGGGGAGATATTCTGTTATAATTTCACTGAGTAAATTTTCTATGCCATTCTTTTTATCTCAGTAGCATCTACAATAATATGGACACCAAGTTGAGTATCTGGACCATGACCAAGGTATCTCTGATGCATCATTACCATAGTTCTTTTTCTTTTTTTATTATATATAAAATAATATTTTTATCCATGTATCTCCTTGATCAGACTTTGTTCCAGCTCCCTCCCCTCCCAGTCCTTCACTCTGCTCTCCATCACTTTATCTCTGCTTCCCCCGCCCCAACAAGGGAAGGAGGTCCCAAACTACCAAGGTGGCTTAGGTCAGCATTCATTCCTGGCAGATCTGCTTTCCTCACCCAAACATCAAGACTGGGTCAGGTGTTCCCTTGGAGCCAATGGTGCCAGTCAAAGGAGTTTCAGATCCCAAGCTGTTCAATGGTTGTAGTTTGCAGGTTTCACATGCTTAGATTATTTTTTTAAGTCCACTATTGAGAGAGTATGTCCCCTACTTACTTTCTGGGTTTTGTGATACCTCGCTCAGGTGGATATTCTCTGAATCCATCCATTTGCCTGCTAATTTTAGGATATCATTTTTTCTTACTGCTGAGTAGTACTCCATTGTGTAGATGTACCACAGTTTGTTAATCCATTCTTTGGTTGAGGTGGATCTAGTTTTTTTCAGGTTCTTGCTATTAGGAATAATGCTGCTATAAACAAAGTAGAGCTAATGACTTTGAAATGTAAATGTGCATATTTAGAGTATATGCCCAATAGTGGTATTGTGGATCCTTGGAGAGATTGATTCTTAGTTTTCAGAGAAACTGAAATACTGCATTTCAGAGTGGCTGAACATGCTTACACTCCCACCAAAAATGGAGGAGTGTTCCCCATGCTCAACAATCTCTCCAGCATAGGCTGTCATCTGTGTCTTTTTTCTTAGCCAATCTGACAAGTGTCAGGTGGTATCTCAAAGTTGTTTTCATTTGCATTTCTCTAATGGCAAAAGATGTCAAACACTTTTTCAAGTGCTCTCAGCCATTTCTAATTCTTCTGATGAGAATTCCCTTTTTAGTTCTGAATCCCATTTTTTTTTAAATTGGGTTATTCAAGATTTTGGGCTCTAGTTTCTTGAGATCTCTATATATTTAAGAGATCAGTCCTCTGTCCCATGTAGGGTTGGTGAAAATCTTTTGACATTCTGTTGGCTGTCATTTTGTCTTATGGACTGTATCCATGGCTTTACAGAAGCTTCCTAGTTTCAAGAGGTCCCCCTTATTGATTGTTGTTCTTTGTGTCTATGCTACTGGTGTTATATTTACAAAGTGGTCACCTGTGCCAATTCAAAGGAGAGTGTTCCCATTTTTTTTCTGTCAAGTTCAGTGAGGCTGGGTTCATGTTGAGGTCTTTGATCTACTTGGATTTGAGTTTTGTGCAGGGTAATAGGTTTGGATCTATTTTCAGTTTTCTACACACTACACATAACAAATGCCAACACCATTTGTTAAAGATACTATCTTTTTTCCATTGAATACTTTGGACCTCTTTGTCAAATATCAGGTGTTCATTGGTATTTGGGTTAATGCCTGGATCTTCAATTTGACTCCATTTATCCAAAAGTCCATTTTTATACCAGTACCAGGCTGATTTTACTACCGTATGTTTATAGTATAACATGAAGTTTGTGAAGGTTCTTTTGTTGAGCAAAATTGTTTTGGCAATTCTGGCTTTCCTGTTATTCCAAATGAAATTGACTATTGCTCTTTTAATGTCTGTAAGAAATTGTGTTGGGATTTTGATGAGAAGTGCATTCAAACTGTAGATTGTTTTTTGGTAGAATTGCCATTTTTATTATGTTGATATACCTCTCCAGGAACAGGGGAGAGCTTTCCATTTTCTGATATCCCCTTAAATTTATGTCTTCAGAAATTTAAAGCTTTTCTCTAATACAACTGTTACTTCTTAGGTTATAGTTACTCCAAGATACTTAATGCTATCTGCAGCTATTATGCAAGGTGATGTTTCCCTTATTTCTTTTTGAGCCCATTTATTTATCTTTAGTGTATAGGAGAGCTACTGATTTCTTTGAGTTAATCTTGTGTCCTGAAACACTGCTGAAGATGTTTATCAGCTACAGAAGCTCCCTTGTAGAATTTTGTGTATCACTTAGGTATACAATCATATCATCTGCAAATATAGTTTTACTTCTTATTTTCCAATTTGTTTCCTCTTAATCTCTTTTATTTCTCTTATTGCTTTAGCTAAAACTTTGTGAACTAAATTGAATAGATATGGGACAGAGAATATTCTTGTCCAGTTCCTGATTTTAGTGGGATTGCTTTGAGTTTTTCTTCATTATGCTTGATGTTGCCTGTTGGCTTCTTATAAATAGCCTTTATTTATTTAGATATTTGCCCTTTATTCCTAAACTCTCCAGGATTTTATCAAAAAGGTGTGCTGGATTTTGTCAAAGGCTTTGTTAGCATCTAAGAATATGATCGTGTGATTTTTTTTTTTCCTTCAATTTGTTTATATGGAACATGACATTTAGAGGTTTTTTTTGTATGTTGAACCATCCCTGTATTTCTGGAATAAAGCCTACTTGATCATGGTGGATGATATTTTTTATATGTTGTTGTATATGACTTGCTAGAATTTTGTTGAGAATTGTAGCATCAATATTTTTTTATTATTATTATTATGAACAAAGAAGTCACGCTTTCTATTCCTGTATATTTATTCAAGGTCCCTTCCCCTCCCACCACATCAGGTCATTCTTTCTTCTCCACACCTCTCCATCCCCTCCCTGGGCAGGCAGCAGACAGTCCCATGGTCCCACTGACACAAAATTGCTTAGTTCAGTCTCCACTCATGGCAGATCTAGTTTTGTCCTTCCACCCTCAAGAGTGAGTCAGGTATTCCTCTAGGGGGAGTAGAATCCAAAGAGTCAGTCCAGGGTGTTTCTGATCCCAAGCTGTTAAGTGGTTGTGGTTTGTAGCTAGGGCATGCTTTGCTTTTTTCTTGTTTGTTTGTTTAGAGATCACTAATGAGTGAGTACATCCCCTCATAGAGGGACATCTAGGTTGTTTCCAGGTTCTTGTTATTACAAATAATGCTGCTATGAACATAGTTGAGCTAATGTCTTTGGAGTATGACTGTGCATCATTAGGGTATACACCCAGAAGTGGTATTGCTGGGTCCTTGGGGAGATTGATTCTCAATTTTCTGAGAAACTGCCATACTGTGTTCCAAAGTGGCTAAACAAGCTTACATTCCCACCAACAATGGAGGAGTGTTCCCCTTGCTCCGCATCCTCTCCAACATAGGCTGTCATCTGTGCCTTTTATCTTAGCCAATCTAACAGGTGTCTGGTGGTATCTCAAAGTTGTTTTGATTTGCATTTCTCTGATGGCTAAAGATGATGAGCACTTTTTCAGGTGCCTTTCAGCCATTCGTAATTCCTCTGCTAAGAATTCCCTTTTTAGATCAGAACCCCATTTTTTGATTGGGTTATTCAAGGTTTTGGGCTCTAGATTCTTAAGTTTTTTATATATCTTAGAGAGCAGTCCTCTATCACTTGTAGGGTTGGTGAAAATCATTTCCCATTCTGTAGGCTGTCGTTTTGTCCTATTGACAATGTCTTTGGCTTTACAGAAGCTTCCTAGCTTCAGGAGATCCCACTTATTGATTGTTGGTCTTAGTATCTGTGCCACTGGTTTTATATTTAGGAAGTGGTCACCTGTGCCAATTCATAGACGTGTATTTCCCACTTTCTTTTCTATCAAGTTCAAAGTGGCTGGGTTTATGCTAAGGTCTTTGATCCACTTGGATTTGAGCTTTGTGCAGGGTGACAGGCTGGGATCTATTTGCATTTTTCAACACACTTCCATCCAGCTATGCCAACACCATCAATATTTATGAGGGAAATTGATCTGTAATTCTTCTTTGTTGCTTCTTTGAGTGTCTTGGTTATTAGGGTAATTGTGGCCTCATAAAGAGTTTTGGAATATTGTTTCAGTTTCTGTTGTGTGAAACAGTTTGAGGAATGTTGGTTCTTCTTTGAAGGTCTAGTAGAATTTTGCACTGAAACAATCTGGACCTGTGCTTTTTTTACTTGGGAGGTTTTTAATGATAGCTTCAATTTTCTTTAGAATTGTAGGTCTGTTTATTCATTTAATCTAATGTTGATTTAATTTTGGTAAATTATACCTTTCCAGAAAGCTGTTCATATCTTCTAGGTTTTCCATTTTTGTGTAGTATAGATTTTCAAAATATGACCCGATAATTCTCTGGATTTCCTCGGAGTTGTTTTTATGTCCTTCTTTTCATTTCTGATTTTGATGATTTGGATATTCTCTCTCTGCTTTTTAGTTAGTTTGGATAAAGGTTTATCTAACTTGTTGATTTTCTCAAAGAATCAACCCTTAGATTCCTTGATTCTTTGTATTGTTCTGTTTTTTCCAAATGTACTGATTTCTGCTCTAATTTTAATTATTTCCTGCCATTTGCTCCTTCCAGGTGAATTTGCTTCTAATTTTTGTAAGGTTTTCAGCTGTGGTGTTAGTTCTGTGGTGTAGAATTTCTTTAGGTTTTTCACATGGGTCTAGTGCTATAAATTTTCCTCTTAAAAATTCTTTCACTGTGTCTCATAAGTTTGGGTACATTGTGGATCCATTTTCATTAAATTCTAGGAAGACTTTTATATCTTTCTTGATTTCTTTCTTTACCCAGAGGTTGTTCAGCAGAGTGATGTTTAGTTTCCATGAGTTGGTAGGCTTTCCTTGATTATTGATGCTGTTGAACTCTAACTTTAGGCACTTTTGTTCTGATATGATACAAGGGATTATTTTCATTTTTGCATCTATTAATATTTGCTTTAAGACCAATTGTGTGGTCAATTTTAGAGAAATTTCCATGTGGTGATGAGAAATATGCATATTCCTTTGCATTTGGGTAGAAGCTTCTTTAAATATCTATTTAATTTTTTTGCATCATAACCTCTTTTTGACTCCTTATTTCTCTGTCTGGTTTATCTATCAAAGGGTGAAAGTTGGATATTGAATTCTCCTATTAGGGTTTGAGAATTGATGTGGAATTTGAGCTTTAGTAGTGTTTCTTTTTCAAAGGTAGTTGCCTTTATGTTAGGGACATAAATATTCAGGTTTGAAATCTCATCTTGGTCCATTTTTCCTGATATGAATAAGCAATGTCAATCCTGGTCTCTTTTAATTGATTTTGGTTTGAAGTCTACTTTGTTAGATATTAGGATAGCAACAACAGCTTGTTTCTTAGGGCCATTTGATTTGCAAAATCTTTTCCCAACCTTTTACTTTGAGCCCGTGTTTTTCTTTAAGGTTGCAGCAGAAAGATGCTTTCTATTTTTCAATCCATCATGATATTGTGTGTCTTTTTATATGTTAATTAAGCCCATTGATATTAAGGGATATTAGTGACCACTAATTGATATTTTCTGTTATTTTTGGAGGTATTACATGTATTTTCTTTCTCTGAGCTTTTTTTCCGTGGGGTTATCAATTGTTTGTGGTTTCATGGATGTATTTGGGATCCTTATATTGGAGTGTTTTCTCTAATGCTTTCTGAAAGAACAGATTTGTAGATAGGTATTGTTTAAGTCTGACTTATTTTAGTGTCCGTATAACTTCTTTTTTTTTCTTCTTTTTCTTCTTTATTTTGTATTTATCAAAAAAAAACACAATAAAAAGAATTTAAAATGTGGAAGAGTTAACAATAACTATACAGAGGATAAGAATCATAAGCATGGCTTATCAAGGGTGGAAATACAAATAAGATTGCTACACATATATTTTCTTTGTGTTCATCTTTCCCTCTGAATTTTTTTTTCCATCCCTGTATATCCTTATTCAAGGTCTCTTCCCCCTCCCAACACATCAGGACCTTCTTGCTTTCTTTGTTTCCAGTGAATAGTCACTTTTGATTCTGATGGGTCTGCCTTTATAGGTAAGTTGGCCCTTTTCTTTTGCAGCTCTTAGAAATTTTTCATTGTTCTATATATTTTGTGGCTTGATTATTATGTTGCAAGCACACTTTTTTGGGAGCTCAAATCTATTTGACGTTCTGTAAACTTCTTGTTTCTTTATAGGCAATTCCTTCTTTAGATTGGGAAACTTTTCTTCTGTGACTTCACTCAATACATTATTTGTGAAACTGTCTTGCCTGTATATAGTAACAATCTTTATTTAACCTTTCAGAGCTAATACTGAACTTGACATTTATGCCTTCACCTGACATTGATGGATTATATCTACCCTTTAAATTTTTGAATTTTTATTTTATTATATGTGTATGAATAATTTGCCTGTATTTATGTCCATGAAATTTGTGGATGTTGGGTAATTATGAAGACCAGTAAAAGGCATTGAATTCTCTGAAAATTGAGTTATATGTGGTGATAGGCCTCAACATGGTGCTAAGAATTGAACTCTTCTTTTGGAAGAGTAGCCAGTGCTATTAATGAATAAGTCATATATAATATATCTACTTACTTAATATTGCTACTTATATAGCATCTCTCTTTCCACCTATATTTTTTAAAATCAAATACATAGAAATTTTCTGGCAATTAACATTTATATAGTTGATTATTATTTAATTCTGATATAAGCCAGTCATTCATGTAACATAATATACATTATTATAAATATACTTTTGCATCTTGGTTTGTGATGATTATAGATCAAGGTGTTGATTCTTGAGGTTGTCTTTGTTTAACAGTTATTTTGCTGTTTGGATTATGTTTTTATTCCTCTGGTATTCTGCCCTAAGCATATGGTGATATATTGCATATTTAATAAAAATAACTGGAATATCAGAGGACTGAGACACCCTAAGCCAAGTCAAGAAGGTCAGTAAGTGGTAACCCACGGCTTTGATCTCATCACTCAAGAGTCAGAAGCAGGAAAATCTCTTTCAGTTCAAGGCCAGCCTGATTTACAGAGCAAGTTCCAGAATAGGAAAAATATATCACCTCATAAGTGGCCAGGGGTTTTGGTGACTAGCAAGTCTTCAGGTCTAGTAGGATATCTTTTCTGTTTTTTGTGGCCTGCAAGACCTCTGGAATTTTAATTCCCAATTTTGCCTCTGAAATTTCAAGTAACTGTGAGGCCTCTGGACCTCTGGGTACCTACTTGGTATTTGTTCTCCAGTGTGGCAGAAGTTTTTCTGGAGGTTGTAGTTTGAAATATAGGTCTCAGGAAAGAGACTGAAGTTGGGAACTGTTGCATTAGCTTTAAGGGGCATTAATCGGCCAGATCTCAGGTGAATCAAAGGTTTTAAGCTGAAATTATTAACCCGAATATGAATTTTAGGGGAGTTGGTGCAGTAAGGTTGTTGAACAGGCTTTAAGGAGTATTAGTGGGCTGTAGGAAATGTCTTATCTGGGGTTCCTAGGAGCAGTCTGGTCTCCAGTAAAGAAGTTGAAATTGTAGGTTGAGATATGGATCTCAGAAAAGAGCCTTTTGCTAGGAGATGTTGGGTGGGATTTTAGGAGTGTTTACAGGTACTCATTTGTGTCTTACCTTGGGTCCCTAGCTCTTCTCTGACTTCTGGTAAAGCAGAGGTCTTCTGTTCAAGTTTTGAGCAGTTTCTACAGAAACTTACAGAAGGGGTTCATCTTGGTCCATCTTCTAGTTGGAGTCCTAAAATTTGGAACAGAGATTGTTTCAGACTTTTGTACCTGCTTCTGGGAACATTTTACCTCACAGGTTTGCCTTGTCCAGCCACAAAAGAAGGGGAAGTGCCTAGTCTTACTGCAGCTTGCAAACTGTAGAAAGCCTGTGCTTTTCTGAAGAGAAAAAAAGAGGAGTGGATGGGGAGGGAAGAGGAAAGAGACAAGGAGTAGTGGAGACAGGGAGAGGAAAAGTGGTTGAGCTGCTGAAAAGTAATTAAAAAATTATATAACATATTTTCATAATTTAGAATTTTAATTTTTCCCTCTTTAAAAGATAGGAGTTTATTCTTTATATTACTTATGGTTCTTTTTTTCTAAGTGACTCAGTCTTTTGTTTTCTCAGGCAAAGAAACAAACATTTTGAAAATGATCATTTTGTTGATGTAAATTTACCTACTACAATAGTCACAAATGAATAAATAACATGTGAAGATTCCTGTCTAATATGCATAATTCGGTATTTCACTTCTTTTAGTGTAATGTACAAACACAGGATAGCTAATGTTTTGCAAACTCATATTATTTATCACAGCTGGAGTGTGATACAATCTCCATGTTCCAATTTACTTATGCATAAAACATGCATAAAATTAATCCTCCCTGAACAGTTTTCTCTGTGTACTGAGTGAGCCTCAGCTTTGCTAGAGCAAAAGCTTGAAATGACCCAGAGATTTTATTAAATAATACATAGATGATTGAGAAAATATAGAATTTACAAATTTTATATTAATTTTGTTATAACATGATTGTCATTTCTGAACCACAAATACACCCTCATCTTAAGGTCTTCTGTTTCAGTGACTCAAAACCTCCTTGAATGAGACAGCAAGAATATTCTAATCAAGGTTTGGGAAATGACATCAGATTAAATTAAAAACTCATACATTTATGAATCAGATGGATAAGGGAAATATCCACCAGGGATGAATAATGAACAAGGAAGTTACTGAGTTGTTTCTTGGTCATGAACATTGTGAATTAGCGGTTCTATATGAAACTTATAAAGTGGTAATTAAAAAATAATATTTTTGAAGTACACCTTTTGTGTTGAAATTTATGTAAAATATTACTAATTATTTTTAGAGATTATTTTTTGCTATTAATTTTGTTAAACATGTTTTGGAAGCTTGAATCCATGCTAAAAATATAAGAAACTATGCTTCTTAATTCTTAAAAAAACATAAATTTTGATTTTATATTCATTAGGACAGTACCAGGAAGATTGCATCAATTAATATTGGTGAGAATCAGAAAATTGGAACATCTTAGTGTTTTGGTAAAATGTCAAACAGTACAGTTGCCATGGGAAACAGTACTGTACATTATCAAAAAGTTTAAAAGAAAATTGTCAGTTGATAAAGCAATGTTACTTATGAGCAAGTTTTTGAACAATTGAAGCAGGGTATAAAAGAACTATTTGTACAACCATGTATCTTAAAACACCCTTTGCAATAGCTCAGTGGCAAAAACAGTTGTGTGTCTACCAACAGGTAAATTGATAAATATATTTTCATAAACATTTTAAATACATCTATATATTATCATACATAAGTATATGTATAGTCATACATATTGCAATGATTTTAACCTTAAAAAACAAATAATTATCACTTCAGAAGCACATATACTACAATGGAAATGGTACAGAGAAGATTAAAATGTCCCCTATGTAAGGATGATGTGCATTTTTAAAGAAATCCATTCTTTAACAAAAACCAAGTAAAGACAGAACAAAAAAAAGTACAGAACAATATACCTGGTGAACAAACATTAAAAAAATTTATAGTAAGATACTTATAAACACAATACCGACATACATCAATAATATTTACTAAAATCATGTTGACTTTATTCTTGAAATGCAGGGTTTGTTCAACATACTTAAGTTGATAAATACAATAAACCATATAAATTGAGAGCAAAAAAATCATTGTATCAAAATATATAGAAAAAGCCTCTGATAAAATCCAGTGTGCCTTCTTGATAAACATTTTAGAGAATATAGGAGTATAGAGAATATATTTCAACACAATAAAGTCTATATATGAGAAATGTTGAGCCAACATCATTGTAAATTAGAAAAATACTTAAAGCAATCACACTGAAGTCAGAAAAAAGACAGTGATATTTATCATCCTGCTTCTTTTAAAATACTTTTTTGAAGAACTAGCTGCAATAATAAAGTGAGAAAAGGAAATTAAATGGATTCAAATAGGAACACAATACAGTCAAATTATTCATACTTAAAGATAGAAAGATATTATACACCAGAAAGCTTAAAAATTTCACCAGAAAATTCTTAACATGAATGATTCAGCAATGTGGCAAAAAAGAGAACCATCTTCTACTAAGCAATAACACTAACAACCATAAGTAAAATGAACTCATGGGCATACCACCATTCACAAAGGCCTCAAGGAAAATAAATTATGTAGGAATAAATCTAACCAAGAAATGGAAGGGTCTTTACATTAAAATCTTAAATCTCTTAAGAAATAGATAAAAGAAGACATTAAAAAATGGAAGGACATTTCATAATTTACATTAGTAGAAGGGCCTTCCTACCTTAAGCTATTTGCAAATTCAGTGCAATCTCAATTAAAACCTCTATTTCATCTCAGAAAACTCCCTTAAAATTATATGGAGCTATAATATAACCTAGACATCCAAAATAATACTAAAAATAATAATATTATTATTATCATTACTATTTCAGATCTTGAAATATCACACAGTCAAATTTTAAAAATTATTTTAAAAAAATATAATGGCTGTGCTGGCTAATCTTATGTCAATTGACAAACTAGATTTATCTGAAAAAAGAAAACAATTGACAAAATACATGCAAAATATCTGCCCATATTTTCTTAATTATTGATCAATAAAGAAGGACTCAGACCGTGTTGTGTAGAATCACATTTCTGCTTTTTGTCCTGGGTTCTAGACTGAGTAAGCAATGGGAAGCAAGTGAGTAAGCAGCACCTCTCCATGACCTCTACATCACCTCCTGCCTCTAGATTTCTGACATGTTTTAATTTTTGTTCTGATTATCTTTGATGATGAACTATAATGTGGATGTGTAAGCCAAATAAACCTTTTTTCCTCCAAACTTGTTTTATAGTCAAGGTGTTTTATTACAGAAATAGAAACCCTAACTAAATTGGTACCAACATAGGGGGGTATTTTTGTGATAGACCTGACTATATTTTGTGGAAAAAAAAAAAAAAAAAAAACCGAGAATGTACTTTTGAACATTGAGCAAGAAAAGCCATTTAGTGTTGAGAGCTCAGTAGGATGTTCTTTAGGTACTTGGAAGATAAGAATATTGAGAAAAGTGCAGAGGATAGAGGCCAGGCTTGGGAAGTTTCAGAGAAAAGTTTAAAGCTGCTATCAGGCTGTTTCTTAGTTTGATTCAAAATATTGCTGGTCTGATTACCTTGGGCTGAAAAATCAACTTTGATTAATAAGATGGCAGTAATAGAAAGAGAAATTTTCTTTTTGTTGGGATACTGGATTTTTGGACTTGAGAATTTAATGGAGATTAAGAAAAGACTAAGATCAATGATGTGAAATCATTTGAAAAGTGTTTTCTGAGAGTCAGCACAAATAAACTTTGTTCCAGGGGCAGGCAAATTATTACTGCAACTGAATTGGGTAGTTTAGGAATGACCCAGAAGGTATGGATTTTGAAGGAATAAAAGGGTCATAGAGAGCAGCTTTGGCTTGGCACTGTGAGAAACCAGGAAAGGCCACTGGTAAAGGTACAATTACAGTGGTTGTTGAAGGCTCAGGACTGAAGGAGAAATGTAAACATATTGAGACTTGGCACAATGAAAAGTGCCTATGACAGGCTCTTGATGGAAGTGCACCCTAAGATCCCAATGTTTTGCAGATGCCAGTACTATGGGAGGATGATAGCCAAGAACAGAAGTAGCAATAGAGTAGAGCCAGCTGGAAGGTAGAAAACAAGCTAGGTTGCTGATGGCAGAACAAGAGAAGAGACTCGACTACATGAGGCATGCCAGAAGATGATGAGCAAATCCCAGGTAATTGGACACTGAGTTATTTATGTACTGAATATTGGTTTTGCTTCAAAGTACGATTGTAAGCTGGTTCCTCCTCTTGAAGAAAGTACTTAATTTTGATTTTTAAAAGACACCACTGATGAAAGACAGCGAACTTTTAAAGGAGATTTTGAATTTTTAAGAGATTTGATATTTCAAACATGGAAATTTTAATGTTTAAATTTTAAAAGACTGTGGTGTTGCTTTAAGTTTGGCACAAAGAGATGCTATAACCCAATCTATTGCTATTTTACCAGGAATTGCAATTCTGCAGTAATTGGCTTCCTTATCTATCAGTGGCTGGTTGCTCATGCTGTAGTCTGGCGGGAAACTCTGTATCAGGCATCATCTCTTCCACTACTGCTGAGGGTAGCTTGAATTAAAATTATTTTTACTTATAAATAAGACTCAAGAGTAAAAGGCAAGGGTAGATAAAATTTGAAATTTCTGCATCCCACCTGACCAATTCCTCAGCATTTTATGAAATAATTATCTCAGTGGATAAATATTATAGTAACTGCTGGGCCAGTAATTCAGGCTTATTATTACCTAACTCCTATATCTTAAATTAGCAATAATTCTATTTTTGAGTGGTCATGTGGCTTGATATATTTACTCAGGACAGCATTCTCTGCATCTTGCTGGCAACTACTTTTCTGCCTTACACCTTCGCAGAATTTTCCTAATCTGGTTTCCTCATTTACATTATTGCTTGCCTACTGGCCAACCAGCATTTTATGAAAACAATAAAAGTAAAAAATCTTTAGAATGTACAAGAGCCTTATCTCCCAGGTGTAAACCTGCAGGCTCAGAGAGGTTGAAGAGCAAAAAGCTATTTTTTTTCCTTGCTCACATCTCCGCAAAACTGTGCTTTTACTCTGCCAAATCAGAAAATTTGTCACTACTCTAAAAACCCTTCCAAATACTTCCTGTGTCTCTCTAACTATCCCGGGTACCATCTGATGATTCATAATTACTTTCTCTCAGGTAACGGAAAACTCAGGTAATTTTATTTAATCAGTGAGAAGACAAATGACTTAACAGTGTTATTGAATGTCCCCCAAGACTTTACTTTTCTTGTCTAAATAAAAGGAAAGTTTTCAACTGTAATTCAAACTATAATGAAAGCTATACAATAAGAATATTTATCAGGTAAAAATTACATTCACAAAGTCCAGCCCATTTGTATTTGGCACAATCAAAGAAACTACTTTATTATCTATTCTATCTTAGTAAGTACACAGTTTTGAACATAATTCTCTTTCTTTTTTTAACCTGTATTATCAACCCAAAACTATATTTTTAGACCCAAAAGCATTTTCTTAGATAAACATTTTTTGTTTGTTTTCAACCTTATACCTATTTTGTAAATATCTTTTTTTTAATTTTGCAATAGGGAAATCTATAACTATAACTACCTTGTCTTAAATTCCATCAGAGATCTTGGGAAAAATAATTACATTACTTGCAGAAACAGGAAGTGAGAAGTAAATAACTTTCAAAAGTACAAAAATGACAGGAGCAGCTGGCTTTCTGGACCGTCACACATATTGTTGATGTTGTGGCATAAATCTTTTCCCCACAGGCCTAGAATATCTGACAGACATTTCTGTGAAGCAGAATTTTTAAAGGACTACTATGCTTATTTTGCCATAGTTCAGCAGGTTCTTTTGTGTCTTGCTGTCTCATCTGGACACCACACTGTGAGTAGGAGAGGCAAGAGCAGTTTCTTCATGAGTGGCTAATTTAACCACAACTAATGCAAAGTTTGTATAGATGCATTTTCATGTATTTGATTTTTCTTGAAGAAAATTGGTTTTGCCAAGAACAGACACGTCTCACTATTATGAAAAGCCTTAGGCTATTAAAACATTGTAGATATCATATTTTTTAAGTCTCTGAAGTGAGTAAAGACCATCTATTTATCAAAAATATATCTCTTTATTTCTAAATGTACCTAATATAACTACAAGGTTTTTTTAATAGATGGCTAAATAATAACCTGTATTTCTTAATTATACATTATTTCTATTTATTTATTTATAGAAAAATAAAGTATTTTTCCCATGTAACTCCTTGTTCTCCCTCTATTCCCTGTCCCAATTCCATCCTATCTGCCTACATCGTATTTTTAAATGAGCTGCATAAGTATACTACTTGAAACAAGAATGTATATATATATAATATATATGTATGTGTGTATGTGTGTGTAACAAAAGTAATCTTAAATTTGTATCAATATACAAATATATTTTAAACAAGAACAAAAACATATGTAAAGTATGTTCAAACAATATGCATTTTAAATTTGTATCTCTATAAAAAATGAGTCAAACAAGAATAAAAAATATATAATATTCTAACACATGTAACCTTAAGTTTGTCTCAATATCCAAAAATCCATTCCAATGTTAAATATTTGAATTTAATAATTGCTTTTTAGTTTAAATAACATTAAAAGATCTACTGATTTATCTTATCTTTTTCATATTTCAATCAAACATCCTTGTTTAGTTATATTTCTTACCATGACCAATAACAATATGTAGTCCCCTTCCCAGCAAAAATCATCATAAATATTTACAGCCCATCGAGTGACCAAAACCAACTACTTCATCTTTTGGGATTGTACAAGTCATATTTTTAAAATTATTTTCTGTTGTCTAGGAATAATAGCATCTATAGGGAACTCTGAGAAAGGTGGGATAATATTTAAGTCCTAGGAGAGGAATCCTTAATATTATTTTTTGTGGTTGTTGTTTAGTCTCTGTGATAGGAAAGTGTATGGTTTATCTGAAGTTTTGACTAGATAGTCTGTAAAGCTGAACCATCTCTGCTAGCTAATATGACATTTTTGTGAACAGATTGTAGCTTAAAGCTGATTTTTGGATGGTGTCAGATAAACAGTAAATATAACCACATTCCAGATGAAATCATCCTTATAAGGTCCCATCAGTTTTTGGAGACATCAAAGGTCACTGTTAGGAATGTCACATGCCGCACTTCTCAGAGAGGTAAAGAACAAGAAAGATAAAAGAACTACAACATATTAGAATATCTGGGATACACAAACTTAACTACTAGTTTCCCACTTTAGACATAAAGCATTAATCATGCACAGAAATAGTACTCTATATAACCACTAATATTATGACAGAAGGTATAAATATAAATATATGTTCATACATATTAATATTATGTTAAATTTAGAGACAATATTTGTACTTTAAAAACAGTTTTAAAGAATCAAAGTATTATGAAACTAATAAAAATAGAAAAGTCTCTTAATAATTTTGTTTATATTTTATCATATTTCAGATTTCTTTTCTAACATAAGACAGAGATTTTGGGTTTTCTTTTAATAATCATGGTTGTGCTTAGAGAAGTAAAGAAGCAAACTTCAGCTCCAAAGCCAGCTTGACTTTCAATTGAACTGAGAATATCAAAAGATTATTTGCATTTTATGTTTAAATAGAGCATAAGGAACAAATATTTGAGAAGAATTATAAAATTATATCTTCTTAGAAAAATGCTATTCCATTTAGCAAATTTTATTCATTTTTGGAACATTTTTCTCTAAATGATTTATTTACTTCTTCAGATGTTTCAGTTGTCTAGTACTCTTCAGATTTCTTAGTTAGCTTTTTGTTTTCCTAGGAAAATAAAGCCCCTTTCCAATCCTAACTTTGGGGTATTTCTTTTTTGTGAATTTAAATTTTTGTCATGACAAGATGTTTTGTAAATTTTGCTTACCTGTAGAAATAAAAGGCATGTATTTAATATTATAAATTAGTTTGGAGACCCATGTCCAGAGCAGAATCCAAGGTGAGCATGTTCTAGCTCCTGGGCCACCTATCCAGAGAATACCTCTCTAGGGCCAGGGTCACACCCAAAGGTCTGATCTTAGACTCTTGCTAGCAGAAAGGCCCTAGGCTTTAGCTCTGAGAGGCCTTCAATAATCCCTAAAAGAAGGAAATTAGCAAGGCCAGGTCCCACTTCCAGGTCAAACTGTATCATCAAAGTCAGATTGACACCTTTAAAACTCAGACTTGTGTCTGTAGCAAAGTCAGAGATTCTGCAGATCCCTTGATCAGAACATACAGTAGACACAAAAGTCCTCTACCCACAAGTGACTGAGAGCTGACTAAGTGTGAACTACTCAAGCCATGGGCTGATGTCAGTGCAAGAATACATTTAACAATATAAAAAATAACAAGGCAACACTAGAAGACACTGGTAGTTCTACAACACTAAGATGCTTACAGAGCAATGAAGAAGAAACAAAAGGAAAAAAACAGCAAAAACATCTTTATGAAAATTATAGAAGACATGAAAGAGAATGTAAAAAATTCCCTTAGAGAAATAAAAGAAAATACAAACAAAAAATTGGAAGACATGAACAAATCCTTGAAAGAAAACAAAGAAAAGGAAAACCCAGAAAAGAAAGAAACATTCCAGCAACTAAAAATGGAAACAGAAACAATAAAAAAGGCACAAAATGAGGGCTGTATTTCCACAAAAGGTGGAAAAAGAAATTCTGAAGAAAAGAGCTGGAGCTACAGATACAAGCATAACCAACAGAATCCAAGAGATGGAAAAGAGAATCTTTGGTGTAGAAGACTCAATAGCAGAAACAGACACATCAGCAAAGAAAACACTAAAATCAAAATAGTCATAACACAAAGTGTTCAGAAAATCTGGGACACCGTGAAAAGACCTAACATGAGAATAATAGGAATAGTAGAAGGAGAAGAATACCAGCTCAAAGGCACAGATAATGTATTCTAAAATCATCGAAGAAAACTTCCCCAATCTAAAGAAGGAGATGCTTATTAAGATACTAGACACTTACAGGACACAAAATAGATTTGACCCCCCTCCAAAGATAGATAAACCTTTATCCAAACTAACCAAAAAGCAGAGAGAGCAAATCCAAATCAACAAAATCAGAAATGAAAAGGTGGACATAACAACAGACCCCCAGGAAATTAAGAGAATTATTAGGTCATACTTTCAAAATCTATACTATACAAAAATGAAAACCTAGAAGAAATAGATGGCTTTTTGGACAGGTACCATTAACCAAAATTAAATCAAGATCAGATTAAATACCTGACCAGATCTATAACCTTAAAGGAAGCTGGCATTAATAGCCTCCCAAGTTAAAAATAAAAGCCCAGGTCCAGACGGTTTCAGTGCAGAATTCTAAAAGGTATTAAAAAAAGAACTACTACCAATATTCCTCAAACTGTTTCAAACAAGAGAAACTAAAGGAATATTACCAAACTCTTTTCATGAGGCAATAATTACCATAATACCCAAGTCACTCAAAGATACAAACAAAAAAAGAGAATTACAGACCAATATCTCTCATGAATATTGATGCAAGAATTCTCAAAACAATTATGGTAAACTGTATACAACAATATATAAAAAATATCATGTATCACTATCAAGAAGGCTGCATCCCAGGTTTCAACACATGAAAAATGGTAAGTGTCATCCATCATATAAACAAACTGAAGGAAAAATAAACACATGATCATGTCCTTAGATGCTGAAAAAGCCTTTGACAAAAGTCAACACTTCTTTATGATAAAAGTCCTAGAGAGATCAGGAATAAAGGGAAAATACCTAAATATAATAAAGGCAATTTATGAGAAGCTGACAGCCAACATCAAACTAAATAGAAAAATACTTAAAGCAATCCCACCAAAATCAGGAACTAGACAAGGTTGTCCTCTTAATGCTTATCTATTCAATGTAGTTCTCGAAGATTTAGCTTTAGCAATATGAGAATGAAAGGAGATTAAGGGGATACAAACTAGAAAAAAAGAAGTGAAACTATCTCTTTTTGCCAATGATATGATTATATTCATAAGTGATCCACAAAACTGTACCAGGAAACCTCTACAGCTGATTAATACCTTCAGCACTAAAGATAAAAGTGCTGAAAAATAAATAATGGAAATATCACCCTTTACAATGAATGCAAATAGCATTAAATATGTTAGAATAACTATAGCCAGAGAAGTTACAGATCTATGTGACAAAAACTTTAAATCACTAAAGAAAGAAATTGAAGAGGATGTTAAAAAATGGAAAGATCTCCTATGTTTCTGGATAGGTAGGATCAAAATATTACAAATGGAAATTTTACCAAAAGCAATCTACAGATTCAATGTATTTTCCTTCAAAATTCCAACACAATTTTTACAGACCTTGAAGTAACAATACTCAATTTCATTTGGAATACCAGGAATGCCAGGATTGCTAAAACAATTTTGCTCAACAAATGCACCTCAGGAGGCATCACCATCCCTGACTTCAAGTTATACTATAGACCTACACTAATAAAATCAGCCTGGTACTGGAGTATAAAAAGACTTGTATATCAACAGAATCAAATTGAAGATCCCAGCATTAACCCAAAAACCTATGATAAAGATGACCAAAATATTCAATGGAAAAAAGATAATATCTTTAACAAATGGCATTGGCATAGCTGGATGGTAATGAGCAGAAAAATGCAAATAGATCTAAGCATATCACCCTGCACTAAACTCAAATTCGAGTAAATCAAAGACCTCAACATAAACCCAGCCACATTGAACTTCATAGAAAAGAAAGTAGAAAATACTTTCCAAAGCATTGATATAGGTGACCACATCCTAAATATAACACCAGTAGCACAGGCACTAAGAACATTAATCAATAAATAGAACTTCCTAAAACTGAGAAGCTTTTATAAAGCCAAGGGCACAGTCAATAAGACTAAATTACAGCCTACAAAATGGGAACAGATTTTCACCAACCCTGCAAGTGACAGAGGACTGATCTCTAAAATATATAGAGAACTCAAAAAACCAGAACCTAAAACTTTTAATAAACCTATCAAAATGTGAGATTCAGAACTAAAAAGGTAATTCTCAGCAGAAGAAATACAAACATTTGAAAGTCAATTGAAAAAGTGGTCAAAATCTTTAGCCATCAGAGAAATGCAAATCAAAACAACTTTGAGATACCACTTGACTTCTGTCAAATTGGCTAAGATTAAAGACACAGATGACAACCAATTCTAAAGAGGTTGCAGAGCATGGGGAACACTCCTCCATTTTTGGTGGGAATGTAAGCTTCTACAGCCACTCTGGAATGCAATATTGCAGTTTCTCTGCAAACTGGGAATCAATCACCCTAAGGATCCAGAAATACCACTACTGAACATATACCCTAAAGACACACAATCACACTTCAAGTAGAATAGCTCAACTATGTTCATAGCAGAAAGAACCTGGAAACAACCTAGAGGCGCTTCAACTGAAGAGTGGATTAACAAACTGTGGTACATTTACACAATGGAGTACTACTCAGCAGTTAGATAAAATAATATCATAAAATTTGCAGGCAAATGTATTTATTTGTAGAATATCCTCCTGAGCAAGGCATCACAGACCCAGCAGGGAATGTACTCACTCAATAGTTGACTTTTTTAAAATTATGAATAAACAAGTTACATTTTGTATCCCTGTGTATCCTTAATCAAGGTCTCTTCCCCCTCCCACCACATCAGGTCATTCTTTCTTCTGCACATCTACCCATCCCCGCCCTGAGCAGGCAATCACAAGGTCCCTAGGCCCCAATATTTCTTAGTTCAGCCTCCACTCCTGGCAAATCCACTTATCTCCCCCCAACACCAAGACTGAGAGTCGGGAGTTCCTCTAGGGGGAGTGGGATCCAAGGGGTCAGTCCAAAGTGTTTCTGATCTCAAGCTGTTCAGTGGTTGTGGTTTGCAGCTTGGGCATGCTTTGCTTTTATTCTATTTTATTTTATTTTTTTTTTTGTTTAGAGTCCGCTAATGAGTGAGTATATCCCCCTGCTTACCTTGCTGGGTTTGTGATACCTCGCTCAGGAGGATATTCTCCAAATACAGCCATTTGCCTGCAAATTTTAGGATATCATTTTTTCTTACTGCTGAGTAGTACTCCATTGTGTAGATGTATCACAGTTTGTTAATCCATTCTTCAGTTGAGGGGCATCTAGGTTGTTTCCAGGTTCTTGCTATTACAAATAATGGTGCTATGAACATAGTTGAGCTAATGCCATTGGAGTGCAACTGAATAGTTGACTTTAAACAAAAAACAAAGCACACCCAAACTGCAAGTCATAACCACTGAACAGCCTGGAATCTGAAGTATCTTGGACTGGCACCTTGAACCCATTCCCTCCAGAGGAATACCTAACCCAGTCTTGATGTTGGTGTGAGGAAGGAGGATCTGACTGGAGTGGATTCTGCACTAAGACCCCTTGGGACCTCCTGTCTTTATTGAGGAGAAGATAAAGAAATAGGGAAAAAGACAGTGACTGGCAGCAGGAAGGGAGTTTGAACAAAGGGATACATGGATAAAAGATGAGATTTTATTCATAATAAAAGAAGGAAAAAATAATGAATAAATAACTAACTTTGATTGGTTGACCAAATAGGCATTAAGTTTTAATTGCCCTGTGGAGAATATTTCTTGTTTCTTCTGTGCTGACAGATAATTATTAAACCAAATTTAACCTTGGAACCTGAGATAGGCTCCCTAAGGTTTTTGCCTATGTCACACACACACACACACACACACACACACACACACACTGGCACACACACTGCCAGGGCCACACAAGAGTTTCTTCAGGACAGCTGCCTCGTGAGTACAGGGGCAGAGACAAAGAAAAGAGAAGAAACAGATTGCTACATGGCATCTCCTTTTAAGAGAAAATGTGAGCATGGATTAATGTAGCCACACCTAGGGCCATGCCTTCCATAAGAGGTGTGTTCTGCCTGTACCATGTGGGCTTTACCATATGGCCACTATGTACCAGAAATTCTTACCTTATGAGGTGACATGTTGGATTCTCCATGTGACTGCTGTGGGGAATTCTAAAAGTTTCTAGGAACACCTTACTTACAATCCCCTTTCAGATGTAATGATAGAAATGCAAACTGTAGTTTCAAATCAATGTCCCCAGAACTGAAGGACTTTTAAATTTATTTATATTTTTAATGTGAGATTTGGGAGATGAATTAAAAATGGAATGGTATGTCTTAATAGTGATGTGTTTATGTGTAGAGTTGAAAAGAGATCAGTTGTGAGGGGATTTTATATTTGCTTGACACATAAACTAGATTTATCTAAGAGTATCTCAATTTTGAAAATACTTCCCTAAAATCTATCAGTAAGATGTTTTGTTAATTAGAGATTGATGGAGGAGGGTCTGGCTCCTGCCTAATATTAGCTGTGCCATTCCTGGGCAGTTTGTCATTGGGTCTGGAGAAAAGCAGACTGAGCAAATTTATGAAAACATGTAAAACAATTGCATCCCTCCATGGCTTCCTCATCAGGTCCTCCCTTCAGGTTCCTGCCCTGTTTGAATTTTTGTCCTGAATTCCTTTGGTGATGAACTATGATGGAGAAGTATAAGCCAAATAAATCCTTTCCTCTCCAACATTTTTTTTTTGGTTATGTTGTTTCATCACAGGAATATGAAACTTAACTAGGACAATGGTCCAAAAGCAGACATGGAATCAAGGCAATAAAACAAAGTCAAAGTTTCTAACACATGAAGACATAACTTTATTCACTTAATATTTGACAACATTCTCAAAAATGTAAGCTTGGGGAAAGAATGCAAACATGGTGCTGAAAAATTGGATGTTCACATGCATAAGAATAAGATTACATGCGTATCTACCTCATTGTACCAAACTCCAAGTAGATTAAAGACCTAAATGCTAAACCTGTAAAAATAAAATGCTAGGAGAAACCTTAAGCAGTAACTTACATGATACAAGTATAGGAAATGGCTTTCTGTATAGGACTCCATTTACCCAAAAATCAATGGTAACAGTTTTAAATTCATGTTCTATATAATGGAATATGTTATGCATCATTTAAAAAACAATCAAGCTTGTAGATAAAAAACCATAGTACTGGAAAGAACTTTTAAAATAATCTTCTGGTACAGGATTAATATCCAAAATATATAAATATTTCAAAGTATAGATAATGAAACAGATGACACATTCAAAAAATGAATTGTCACTCAATAAAAAAATGTTAATAGTTCCTAGAAATCTACATGTGACTTTCTGACTTTATCTCATCCCAGTCAGAATGGCAAAAATTAAGAACAAACCACAAATATTTAGAGAGCATGTTTAAAAGATATTCTGTATTCATTATTGGTGGGATTACAGTTGGTCCTTCAACTCTGAATATCAGTATGGAGAATCTCAAGGAGCAGGCATATATCTATCTCTACCTGTCTATCTAACTATCCATCCATCCATCTACTTGTTTATATACTTATCTATTTATTATTTGTCTGTCTATTTATTGATCAATCTAATTCATGTGCATGTGTACATGCTTAGAAATTTGTAAATATATATATATACTTATATATGTATATAAAAAACCACTGTCCCTTCAAGAATCAAAGGCCATTTAACAAAAACTCCAAAACCAGGCAAGAGATTCTCTTCTGAGACTTGGATTGATTTGTCCAAGAGATTTTCAAAACATTAGAGACTATTGCTATTTCCCTTGGTTGTCTTCTAGATATGAAAGCTATATTCTTATTACTTATGAATGTCATGCACTTTTGACACATGGCTTAAAGAATCCTCAGCTGGAACTGTCCTATATGCCTCCTCACTGAAGACTAGATTTCATGATACTAAAAGGCACTATCTAAGGTTACAAAGGAGGAAAATAATCAAAGCGCTACCCAGACAAAATATCTATGAACCACAGAAATCAGAATGGCACAAAAACCATAAGGGTGCCATAATATTATACATGAAAGCTATCTAATTGGACTTAATACCCACTCAACATGAGGAAATCATGTTTAGTACTGAAAAGCAAGACACCTAGACAAGGCTACTGAGGTATTAGATCTCGGTGGTGAATCTACATCTACCTCTTTAATAAACCAGCATAATCTCTAACTACATTATGAATACTTGTGTTTGTATTCACACACATGGATAGTCCTTATTGCATATCAAGAAAATTTCTGTTTGTAACAGATGGAGAACATCACAGAAAACTACATAAAAAAATGTAGAGTTGTGAAGTCTAGTCACAGTGGATAACCTAGAAAATACTTCAATACTTAAGTCTTGGGCAACATTATTAAAAGAGGGGGTAGAATGTGTATTAGGATACAGAGGAAAAGGATATCTGCTGTGTGATTGTGTCTCCTAGTAATGTTACAAACTATATCTATAAAGTATCAGCTACATGACTGTCTAGACATTAGCTTAAGAGGCACAAGAATAGTCATGGTAAAATAGATGGGGAAATCCCACTGAAGCCTTAATCCTACACACAGAACTGCAGCAAACTAAGTAAATTTAAGTGTGCAAGAAATATTCTTTTTAACTCAGAATGTTCACATAAAGAACCAGAGAGTGGTGATAGATACAGTACAGTTGTGAAAGTCAAAACTATGTACCTGGCCATTCACAAAGAGCCACTGCTTTGTAGAAAAAAACAGTTCAGTACATACTAAAGATATAAATGCCATCAGCCATTTTTCTTTAAATAATATTGCATCAAGGTATGTAGATTTAACAAAAATGTAAAAATCAAAAGCATAACACCTCATTTTTTCTTACAGTTCTTGGAATCCCAGAGGAACAAACATCCTGTACTTCCCTCTAGAGGTACCTGACTACCACACACACACACACACACACACACACACACACACACACACACACTTGCTTAATTCTAAAACCTATTTTTCTAATAGTACATTCATATTTTTCTCAGAAAAAGTAATTATATAATAATGAAGTATTTAATGTAACTTTTAACAAATGCAGTTTTCTCAACTATCTTAGCAATAGGCTGAATTTTTCTTATTAGCTGAACATAGAATGTATCAGAGCAAAGGGGATGGAATCAGCTACCTCTCTGGGTCTGTAGAAGACTGACATTGTGAGCATTAGGACATTTGTTACTGACTTCTCTTGGCAAAGCAGAGAAGACATACCTGAAAGCTCCAATTTCCTGTGTTGCTCCTGGGAACTCCTGACCAAGGACCAGAAAAATTTGCTTGTATAATTTTGTAATATTCAGGCAATTCATGTCTGGAACCAGCTGGATGCAGCCCTACTCTTTTCCTGCTCCTTAATGAGCTGTCCAGTTTCACTATCTCATTTCACACTGGCTTCTTCTCACTGCAGGTGACAAGGTGTTCATCTCATGCTTCTATGCTTAAGTGTAACAGCATCACCCATTGATGATTTTTACACAATATTTTCTAAATAATATTTTCTCAGAATAATATTTTATAAATAAAGTTTTAATATTATTTTTAAAAGAAAGTTTTGTTGTTGTTCTTACTGGTGTGTGTGTGTGTGTGTGTGTGTGTGTGTGTGTGTGTGTGTGTGTGAGTGTGTCTGTATGTGTATTTAATTACCTGCTCCCAAGTTTATAACTCTATTTTGTCTCTGTTGATCATAAAAGATCCTACAACTAAGGCAGAAAGTCATAATTTCAAAAGTCTATTAAAGAAGTTATTTATGTAGTTCTCATTAAAATGCAAAGTACAGTTTGAATGTTGTACTTTTGATGTCCGGGAAAATTTGACATTTATAAATTGCAATCTGGATCTGGAGAAAGCACTAGATATTCAAGAGTAAGTGCCTGAATTTGGCTCCCTGGAGTCCATGTAAAGCCAACACAGAAGTTCATGTCTTCAATGCCAGTGCTTTTAATTTGAAGCAGAAGATGAAGACTGGAGACTGCCTGGAAGCTTGTAGGCCAGTTGGCCTGATAAATGCATTGGCAAGCCATAATGCTCTTTATCTCAAAGTAAGAATGTTAAGGACTGACTCACAAAGTTGTGTTTTGACCTCTATACACATGCTGTGGCACACACACACACACACACACACACACACACACACACACACACACAGAGAGAGAGAGAGAGAGAGAGAGAGAGAGAGAGAGAGAGAGAGAGAGAGAGAATTAGGAAAATATCAAATATGTCCTTCCATGGCTTCTTCAGTCTTCCTTAGTAACTTTTGTTCACCTTCTCACTCATCTCCTGTATTGCCCTTGTTCCCCATTGCTCAGTAGAATACACTCCTCCCTCATCTTCCCCTTCCTATAACCCAGATACCAATACTGAACTCTCTAAAACTACTTCTTTTCTTATGTTGGATCCCTTTATGTCTTTGGTTTCTGAGGTTAATCCAGATTTTATACTCATATCTGAATATTTGGAAGTATGGACCACAGATGGGAGGGAACATGTGTGAATTTCTTCCTGGGTCTGGATTTTGTCACTTGTTATAAGACCCAGACCTTCTTATTGCATGCATTTCTCAGCTTATTCTCTGCCAGTCTGCCCTGTTCTTTCAACTCATGCAGTTCCTCACATATCATCTAGAGGAAAACATGTGACTGGATTTGTTTTAAAGCTACCTGCTCAAACAGGTTTGAACTAGTTAGGTATCTGCTGTATCTGTAGGCAGCTGGCATACAACATTCACTGGTATACAGCATTGTATCACATAGATATGCCTTATTTATAGAGTAGTTAGTGGTTTGGTTACTGGTGTCATTGGTTATATTTGAAGAACAGTCAATTTCCTATAGTGGCAGTTTGGTAAGAAAAGTATCTTGCTGTGCCGTTTCCCTCTATCACAAGGCAGGAGACTTAGTGTGAGCAAAGATTTTCAGTCCCTGTGCTCTGGTTCTGTGGCCATATTCAGGAGAATGCACAACTCACTCTATTAACTACTTTACTAGCTGTGTTAATTAGTATATATGACAAAGCATGTTTAAGAAGAGCAAACTTATTTTGGTTCATGGTTTCAGAAGGTATTGTCCCTAAAACAGGGAAGTCATGACTGGAGAAGCATAAACAGCAGGTCATACTGTAACTGCAGTCAAAATGCAAAAAGTAACAAGTACTCATTCTCAGTTTCCTATCTATTGTTCAGTTCAGGTCCCCTGTACACAGCATATTGCCAAGATTGAAGATGAGTCTCCTTCCTCAACTAACTCAATCTAGAATCTCCCTTTCAGACACACCAGAAAGCAGGGTACTATAAAGAATAGACAATTTAAGATTCTATCAGGTCGATTTTACACACACACAACATACCATCATGCTTAACAATTACATACATGCAGAACATGAGTCAGTCTATTTATGGCCTGTATACACAGGTTATAGTGTAAGCTCTGTTATATTAAAGATCTCATTAATTGCAGAACTATCTCAGTAAGAGAGCCTGCTTAAGTGATCTTTTGAAACTCCATTTACTGTGGTAATAAAAAAAGCTTTGAAACACATGTAAATTGATTGCATACAAAGTACAAAAAATATAAATTTATTCATATTTGCTTCAATTATAGCAGCTTATTTGCCAGGTTAGTTTAGGCAAAAGATAATCATCTGTAGACAAATGTGGTTTGCAGTAAATAAACCTCTTTATATTAAAAAATTAAGATTGACATAGTTATATATGTCACTATTGCATTAACTTCTTGGTTAGGAAGGAAAAGACATGTATAATGTGGTGAAAATTATAAGTATTTATTCAGGGTGCAGTTAAAAATTTCTTACTCACATCCTTGAGTAATATCATTTGCCTTGAAATATTGGGGCTTGCTAAATACAATAAAAGCACACTTATGTGTTATTAAGTGGTTTTGCCTTCTTTCCTGAAAGTAGAAGTAAAATGATCTTTGTAATGATATTACAAAGTATTTTTAATAATTGCCTCTCTGTTTCTCTCTCTCTCTCTCTCTCTCTCTCTCTCTCTCTCTCTCTCTCTCTCTCTGTGTGTGTGTGTGTCTCTTTCTCCTCTCCTCTTCTCTCCTTCTTCATGTACTTCTTTACAAAAGCACATTTAGAATAAACAGACTCAATCATAGTTTTCTGTCAATCTTTGTTTCATGCTCTTGATATTGTGTATATTTGACCTGGCTCATTTTAAAACATATTTAACATTCCAATCAAGAGATGGATAAAATTTCAATGTGTCTTTTCTGATATTGGTTATAGTGACATTTGGGAAGAGGGGACTGAATTAGAAAAAAATGTGACCTTGGCTTTACTTCTGTAATATACTTTGCCCATCCCTCTATATTTTCATGTACTGAACTAATTTCTAAAGAAAAACAAAATTATCACACATGGTTTGTAATGATTAGAGAGTATAATACAATCCACCTAATACTATTTTCTCTTTTGAGAACTTACAACTATGGCAAAAATTATTTTGCTAGCACTTTATTAAACTGTATCACATTTTGCCTTCACAAAGGAGAAGATACATGCTTTGATTATATATTACCTCATGCCCTAGGCTAGAGGCTGATATTTGGTGCCAGTTTAGTTATCTTTTGATTATCTGTGAAGATACGGCATATTAGTCATATTTACCTTTTTGATTGACTTGTGAATGGAGAGAGTTTCCGAAATCTTTTGGAGTACAGAACTAGGAAGAAAAAAACTGCAAAGGATGACTCAGTTTCTGCTGTGTGATGCAAGAAATATTTGTAACATTTGAAGATATTAAGTAGTCATTATTTATACTATATCATGGTAATTAATGTCATTTGATACACCATAAGATGGGTTAATATTTATTAAGGGGAAGGAACAAACTTATAAATACAAAAAGCGATTTTAGGAGAAACAGAACTTGGAGATGCTCAGTCTCCTCCAGGAAATGCAAGAACAAAAAAAGAGCAAGGGAGTCTGGGTCCCTAGGCTTAAATAATTCTGGCCACACCCCAGCAGGGTCCAGATTCTTGAGGTCACTAACACTTCCTTGGGTAATATCAGAATCCCCATTACACTTTCTCCTTTTGTGTAACTAAAAAAGTTTTGAAATACGTATAAGACTATATATAAGTATCATCATAAGGTTGTGTCTGGGGTGGAAAAGGCACTAACATAAACCAGTTTACTCTACACTTAACAAACAACAATACAAGGTATATCTTAATGTCTAGCATATTGGTACAAGGCAATGTACAGGGATTACTTCAAGGCTGTTTATCTTTCATAATAAAAAACCAATACCTGAATGTTCCTTGCTGTGATATGAAATGATAGTAACCTTAACTATCTAGTCTTCAACATTATCAAGACGTGAGACAGAAAATATATTACTTGAAGTTTAGAAGCACAAGAGAGTAACTTCCAAGATTAAGGAGAGGACAATGACAGTTAGCTTTGTGGACAGTCATCCACGACTTCTCTGTACTATGAGAGCATCCATCATCCTGGTAACTGGCCTATGTCATCTGACAAATATCTTCAGAAGCAGGGTATTTTTGAGAGAGACCATCTTATTCTGTCCAGGCAGGCTTCTGCAGTATATCCTTCATCCTGTTTGTCCAGATCAAACAGTGTGCATGTTGACAGCAGTCGAGGCAAGTACAGTCCTTTGCCCATCAGGCCCTTATCTGCCAAAGAAGACAATCTCTTTGTGAGATGTCCATGATGCTTAACACCACCTCAGGAAAGAAACAATGATGCCAGGAGTTGTCATGTCTCTCATAGCTGAATTCTAGATAACAAAATCTTAAATGTCATATTCTTCAGGTATATGAAGTGGTTGAAGATACCTGTCTATCTGAAATATTCTAGTGTGTTTCTGGAAAGCCTGAGTATTCTGACTATTACATGACAAATCTGGGTAGCAGTATTTTGCAATTCCAATCAACCAGCAACTGAAGATTCTCATGCAAGAATAGGCAATCTATAAATGAGTGTACAGTTTTTGCATAACAACTTCAAGTATGACAATCTTATGAACAGTAACCAGGGTAAACATATTGTATACAGTAACAACAGTATCCTTACATTATATCAGTGTACAAAATATCTAAACAGAGTTATACCAAAGAACTTGTATATATATTTTAACAAATGTTATGACTAGCATAAATAGAGGCAGATATTGCATTATGAAAATGACAATAATATGTTTAACATGCATTAATGTGCATAATATTTTCAACAGAAGTAGAAACATACAAAATAGGGCAATTATATATTCAATTTTGTATCAATAGAGAGATTATCTTAAACATATAAAATAATTTCCAATTTGTATCAATATACAACACTTAAATTTGTATCAATATACAGATTGTCTCAACCAAACATATAATAATTTCCCATTTGTAGCCTTAAATAAGCATCTATACCATGGAAATTCAGTTTTGGCTCATTCTTTGGCTAATAGTTGTTTGCAGGTGGATATAATAATCTACCAATGTCTTTCCTAGCTATTCCCTTTTTTCTTCTTTAAAAAGAATTCCTAAGTCTATATTATAGTTCTCCTCTCAACACAAATTTAACTTATAACCACCCTATCAGAATGATAATTATCCACAATCCTTAGAGGACAAAACTTATTGGGAGAGGGGCATAATTTTCTCATTAGGTTGCTTTATGCTGACTTGTAGGTGACGGTATCTCTGTGGGGTCCTGTAAAACTAAAACAATGGTTAAGTCCTAATAGATTTACTATAAACATCTATAACCACTCTCATAGTACTGGGTAAATCCATCTGAAAATCTTATTAAAGGTATAACATAAAGCTATCTTACAACTGTCCTGACTGGTCTATATATCAAAAGTGATCATTGAGTGATGTACAGCAGGTTCATTCTTTCTCTGTCTCTGTCTCAACATCCCTCAGCTTTTTTTACATGGTAGGGGTCTGATCTTTCTTCCCCATGCCTTGGAGAGTGCTGGTAGGAGAAATTGTTGTTTATAGTGGAAAGACTCTGAAATATTAATATCAAGTGAATATTTTAAGTCTTCAGGAAATATTGAATGCAGATAAGATTCACAGATTAAAAAATAAAAAAATAGAGAAAAAAGTAGGATTTAAGATAAAAGTACAATAATATTGGTCCCTATATATTCCAGCTATCTTCTGTTCCATACCAGGTGGATTATCTGAAATAAGACAGAATCTCTCAAGTTTTCTTTACCAATCTGCTTGGGTTTAAAGAGGGAGAAAGCCACTTATTCCAACTCCAAATCCAGCTTTATTTGTAATGAAACTGGGACTACATTTCTTTCTTTCTTTTTTAAAATAAGATATATAAATATACAGCAGTGAGAATTGAGAAATCACCAGTTAGTGCATATTGGTGCTAATTGTCCTTATATTTATTTGTAGTTCTTTTATATATGATCTTCTTCCAGCTTTAAACATCTAAGCATTCAGCATCCTTTTAATATCATGAGAATGGTTATATCTATTCTTTTGTAGAAATAAAAATGAGACCCTGCTCCAACTTTGTTAGGTAAATGTTCCTTACCACATATCCAAGTTGAGCCATTACTTCTCCTCAGGAGAGGTCTCAGAACTCTAATTTTCAAATTTGCTTTTTATCAATCTTGTTGGTACTCATATTTTTTTCTTCTCCTGTGGAGACAAAAGCAAAATCTCTAACCCATCAAAGCACATATTCTGGCTTCCATACTGAAGTTAGTAAATAAACTGAAATAAATCGGTTGGTTCAACTCAAAAGTCTTTCCTATTACCCAAATATCTCTCTGCAGCTGAAATTCCTTCCTCATCAGCATTAAGAAAGTTCAAGGTCAGCAAAGCACTATGTGATCTCTCCGTGGGTTTTTCATTTCACTTTTCTGTTTATTAAGCATCTCTTTCAAGGTGCAATGGGATCTTTCCATAACTGCTTATCTTGTGAGATTATGTGGTATTGGTATTCCTGTAATATGCTTTATCTCATATTATCAAAAATCTGTCTCATTATCTGGGTAGCATATGCTGGGGTATTATCAATCCTAATTTGAGAAGGAATCTCCATCATGGCCATGGCTTCCAGAATATGAGTGAGTACAACATTAGCATTTTCAGAACTCAAGGCAGTTGCCCATTCCATTCCTGAGTGTAGATGGTATGATATACATATATCATCTCTAAATTCTGAAAAGTAAAACAAATCCATCTGCCAAATTACCCTTCTCTGTATACCCTTGGGATTACTCCCAGTGGGTAAAAATGGTTTATTGTAGAGGGAGCACATATCACACTATTGCACAATTTTCTTGGCCTTATGCCAAGTGATGCAAAAATCTCTTTTTTAGTCCCTTGCTATTTATATGATGTTTCTTTTGAAATTCTGAGGCTTCCATCACATTTCTTACTAATAACGAGTCAATCTCATCACTTTCCTGTGCTAAAGGGCAGGAAGGCCTGTGTGAGCCTGATATGTGTTATGTACATAGGATAAACTCTATTTCTGATGATATCCTGCTGCTGCATAAACAATAAGGTTAATTCCATATAATAAGGAAAGAAATAAGCAGTTTCAATATATAAGATGACACATTCTGCATATTGAGAGACAGTTATTAGGTTATGAGGTTCTGCAAAATTCAATAACACCATAATAATAGCATATAGTTCTAACTTCTGAAAAGAATTATAGCAGCAGCTTTGTGCTACCTTACTTAAGTTTTCTGATTTAAACCATCTTTCTTTGATTAGTTTTCATCAGTATAAAATGTAGGAGCTTGAGAGATGGGTACATCAAATACCACATGAGGAAAATCCAGTTAGTTTTCTTTATAAATTAAATTCCTTTACTTTCTGGATATTTGTTATGAATCTCTTCCAGGAAGTTGCTACAGGCCTATTGCCAAGGTTCACTGTCTGCCTATAATCAATCTATATCTTCAATAGTCAAAGGAACAACGATTTCTGTTGGATCCATTCCAGTCAACTGACAAAGTCTAAATTTTCCTTTAAAAATCAAATTGGAAATATTTTTGATATGTGTTTTCAATTTTTTACTTGGCCTATGTGATAGAAATATCCATTCTAGTATAATATTTTATCTTTGCATTATAACTCCTGTAGGGCAATGCTCAGAAGGTAAAATAACCAAAATGCAATCAAGGTCTGGATCTATAGGGTTCACATGTGCTTCTTATAATTTCTATTCCACCAATGCTAATTCTCTCTCAACTTCAACAGTGAATTCCCTGAGTGTCATGAAACTTATCAGGCTGTTATATTTATATATTTAGGTAATGTTTAATATTTTAAAGCCACTTATGTTATAGAGGGAATTTAGAGGGGAAAAAGGAGAAACAGCATGCAGGAGAGGTTTAAACTGAGTGGTCTTTTTTTAACCATGCCATAGGTCAAAAAAAGGGCTGGGCTCTTTTTTTTGGGGGGGAGGGGGCTCTTTTTAGTTGATTATGTCTTGCTTAGCTCTGTTTTTTTATGTTATTAGAGTTTATTTGGGTAGCTTTTGGCTTTTTGCTATATCTCCCTTTTTTGTCTAAATAAGAAAGTTTTAAATTAGCTATAAAATTATATACTATAGGGATCATCATAAGGTTGTGTTTGGGGAAGAGAAAGGCACTAACATAAGTGAGGTCAAACTATAACTAACAAACAACAAATATGAGGTATATTTTAATGCTTAGAATGTTGATATGAGGCAATGTATAGAGATTGTTTTAAAGCTGTTTATCTTGAACAATAAAGTTTTAATATCTGAGTGTCTTTGTTGAGATGTGAAGTAATAATTACTTTAACTATCTAGCTTTTAATATCATTAAGACTTGTGAAGGAAATATATTATTTGTAGTTGGAAGCATGAGGGAATAACTTTTAAAATTTAGGAGAGGACAATGACAGTTAATTATCTGGATAGTTATTTATCTTTTTTTTGTGTAGTGGGAGCATCTATTTTTTTGGCTATTGGCCTATGATGTCTGACAAGGCTCTATAGAAGCAGGGTATCTTTGGGTAAGATCGTTTTATCTTGTTTAGGAAGACGTTGGCAGTCTCTATGTTTTATTTTGTTTTTCTATATCAGACAGTGTGCACGCTGACAGCAGTCAAGGCCAGTGTAGTCTTTTACCCCTCAGGCTATTATTTGTCAAACAAGACAATTTTTTTGTAAGACATCTGTGATGTTTAACACTCTCTCGGGAAAGGAATAGTGATGTCAGGAGTTGTCATGTCTCTTAAGGCTAAATTTTTGATAATAAAATTTTGAATGTCATACTTTTTTGGTCTTTGAAGTGGTTGAAGATGCTATCTGGTATATTTTAACATGATTTTGAAAAGCTTGAGTATCTTGCCTCTTAGGTGGCAAATTTGAGTAGTCGTAATCTGTAATTTTAGTTAACTAAGAGAGTAAAGTTTATATTGTAAGAATAGGCATTTTAAGAATGAGTGTACAACACTTATATAATAATTTTAAGTATGACAGTCTTATGAATATTAACTAAGTTATATATTCTGCATCAAATGACAATATTTTAATTATATATCATTGTATAAAATATCAAAACAGGATTATATAAAACTACTTGTGTATATATTATAACAAATGTTATGACTAGTATAAATAGAAGTAGAAATTGTATTATGGAAATGACAATGTATTTAATATATAT
>PVIH01012539.1:0-63020 GCA_004025045.1 Sigmodon hispidus
AGGCAAATGGATGGATTTGGAGAATATCCTCCTGAGCGAAGTCTCACAAACTCAGAGAGATAAGCAGGGGATGTACTCACTCACTAGTGGTCTATAAACAAACAAACAAGAAAAAAAAAAAGCCAAACATGCCCAAGCGGCAAACCACAACCACGGAACAGCTTGGGATCAGAAACACCCTGGACTGACCCTTTGGATCTCACTCCACCTAGAGGAACACCTGACTCACTCTTGAGGGTGGGGGGAAAGAACTGGATTTGGCCAGAATAGGAGACTGATCTAAGCATTATTGGGTCAGGGGGACCATAGGACTGTCTGCTCCCTGCCCAGGGAGGGGATGGGGAGTTTCAGAGAAGAAAAATGACCAGATGTGTTGGGAGGGGGAAGAGACCTTGAATAAGGATATACAGGGATGGAAAAAAAAATTCAGAGGGAAAGATGAACACAAAGAAAATACAGGTGTAGCAATCTTATTTGTATTTCTTCCCTTGATAAGCCATGCTTATCATTCTTATCCTCTGTATAGTTATTGTTAACTCTTCCACATTTTAAATTCTTTTTACTGTGTTTTTTTTTTTGATAAATACAAAATAAAGAAGAAGAAAAAAAAAGAAAGTGGGGTATTGAAGTCTCCCACTATTAGGGTGTGAGAATTGATGTGGGATTAAAGCTTTAGCAGTATTTCTTTTACATACATAGGTGCCCCCATATTAGGGGCATAAATATTTAAGATTAAAATCTCCTCTTGACCAATTTTTCCTGTGATGAATAAGTAGTGACCATCTTGGTCCCTTTTAATTGCTTTTAGCTTAAAGTCTACTTTGTTAGATATTAGGATTGCAATCCCTGCTTGTTTATTAGGACCGTTTGACTGGAAAATCTTTTCCCAACCCTTTATTCTAAGCCTGTGTTTGTCTTTGCGGTTGAGGTGTGTTTCTTGTAGGCAACAGAAGGAAGGCTTCTGTTGTTATATCCATCTTGTTAGTGTGTGACGTTTTATAGGAGAGTTGAGTCCATTGATATTAAGGGAAATTAGTGACCATTGATTCGTATTTCCTGCCATTTTTGGTAGTAACTTGTTTGTATTTTCTTTCTCTAGGGTATTCTTCTGTGGACTTATTGGTTGTTTGTGATTTCATGGGTATATCTGGGTTCCTTAGGTTTGAGTATTCCCTCTAATACTCTCTGTAGTGCTGGAATGGTAGATAGATATTCTTTCAGTCTGACTTTGTCCTGAAATACCTTGTTTACTCCATCTATGGTAATTGATAATTTTGCAGTGTATAGTATTCTAGTTTGGCAGCCATGCTGTTTTAGCGTCTGTATAACTTCTGACCAAGCCCTTCTAGCTTTCATTGTTTCCATTGAATAGTCAGGCGTTATTCTGATGGGTCTGCCTTTATATGTGAGTTGGCCCTTTTCTTTTGCAGCTCTTAAAATTTTTTCTTCGTTCTGTATGTTTTGTGGCTTGATTATAATGTGGCACGCTGACTTTTTTTGGGGATCATATCTATTTGGTGTTCTGTAAGCTTCTTGTATCTTTATAGGTATTTCCTTATTCAGGTTAGGAAAGTTTTCTTCTATGATTTTATTGAAAACATTTTCTGTGCCTTTGAGCGGTATTCTTCTCCTTCTTCTATTCCTATTATTCTCAAATTAGGTCTTTTTATGGTGTCCCAGATTTCCTGAACATTTTGAGTTATGGCTTTTTTAGTTTTACTATTTTCTTTGACTGATATATCTATTTGAGCTACTGAGTCTTCCACTTCAGAGATTCGATCTTCCATCTCTTGAACTCTGTTTGTTATGCTTGTATCTGTGGTACCAGCTTTTTTCTTCAGGTTTTCTATTTCCATCTTTGCGTGAATTTGCGCCTTTTTTATTGCTTCTATTTCAGCTTTTATTTCAGTTTTTAGTTCCTGGCATGTTTCTTTCATAGATTTGTTCATCTCTTCCAATTTTTTGTTTGAATTTTCTTCTATTTCTTTAAGGCTTTTTTTCATATCTTCTTTGAGAGCTTCGATGATCATCAAAAAGGAATTTTTGGTGTTGCTTCCTTCTGTTTCCTCTCATTGCTCAGTTCAGGTCTTGTATTTTTAAGATCGCCACTCTCTTCTGAAGTTACCATGTTGTTCTTTGTATTATTATGTAATTTTTTGCACTGACCTTTGCCCATTTCTTCAGTGGTTCACGATTGGATGGTTCCTGGTCAGTTGTGGCACTCGGGCTTGTGTGTCTCCTGTCACCTCTCTGAGCAGGGTCTGAATCTACCCTTCAGGGACCCCTGTAGTTGTCTGTTCACTCAGTTCGATGTGGTGGTGGGCAGCCATGCAAATTCCCTCAGCAGGAGCTGTGGGTATGGTGACCGGCAGAGTTTATCTGCCCCTGCTCCAGAGTGCACTGGGACTCTGCAGACAGCACCTTGAGGTGCATGTCTGAAGATGACTCAAAGCTAGCAGAGTATCAAATACGTTGAAGAACAAAATTGAGTTTGCTCAGATGGGCTGGGATACTGAGCTGTTCCAACCTTTTCGTGGCAGGAGAAGGGAAGCCGCTGCTGAAGATTCTGCCTTTTGCTCACCAGATAATAATCAAGCCACAAATCATACAGAACACAGAAAAAATTTTAAGTCCTACAAGGAAAAGTGCCAACTTACCTATAAAGGTAGAACCATCAGAATAACACCAGACTATTCCAAAAAAATTATCAATCACCATAGATGGAGGAAGCAAGATATTTCATGAAAAAATCAAATTTAAACAATACCTACCCAGAAATCCAGCCCTACATAAAGCACTACAGGAATAACTGCAACCTAAGGATCCCAGATACACCCATGAAACCACAAAAAATCGATAATCCCACAGAAGAAAAGCCCAAATGAAGGAAACACACACAATTTACCACTAAAAATAACAGGAAATAACTATCAGTGGTCATTAATATCCCTTAATATCAATGGGCTCAATTCACCTATAAAAAGACACACTCTAACACAATAGATACAAAAAACAGAAGCCATCCTTCAGTTGCATACAAGAAACACACCTCAATTTCAAAGACAGACACGGGCTCAGGTAAAGGGTTGTGAAAGATTCTCCAATCAAATAGCCCCAAGAAACAAGCTGGTGTTGCCATCCTAATATCTAACGAAGTAGACTACAAACTAGTCTATCTAAAGTCAATCAAAAGTGACAAGGATGAACATTACTTATTCATCTCAGAAAAAAATTCATCAAGATGAGATCTCAATCCTGAATAATTTTGCCCCTAATATAATGGTAACTTCATATGTAAAAGAAACACTACTAAAGCTTAAACCCCACATCAAATGTCACACTCTAATAATGCTTCCATTATTCAATAATATCCCACTTTCACCCTTGGATAGGTCAACCAGAGAGACTCAACAGAGAAATAAAGAGTCTAACAGATGTTATGATGCAAATGGATTTAATAGGCATTTACAGAAGCTTCCACTCCAACACAAAGGAATATACATATTTCTCAGCATCCCATGGAACTTTCTCTAAAAATGGCCACATACTTGGTCATAAAGCAAATATCCATGGATAGAAAAAATTGGAAATAATCCCTTGTATCATATCAGACAACCATGATTTAAAGATAGAGTTCAACAACATCAAAAATCACAGAAAGCCTACCAACTCATGGAAACTAAATATCACTCAGCTGAACCACCTCTGCGTCAAGGAAGAAATTAAGAAAGAATTCAAAGAATTCCTAGAATTTAATGAAAATGAATTCACAACATACCCAAACTTATGGGACACAATGAAAGAAGCCTTAAAAGGAAAATTCATAGCACTAGATGCCTATATAAAACCTAGAGAAATCCTACACAAGAGAACTAACAGCACAGCTGAAAATTTTAGAACAATTAGAAACAAACTCACCTAGAAGGAGTAGACAGCAGGAAATAATCTAACTTAGAGCTGCAATCAATACAAATTAAAACAAAGAGAACTATACAAAGAATCAATAAATCAAGGAGTTTGTTCTTCCAGAAAGTTAACAAGATAAATAAGCCTTTATCCAAACTAACTAAAAAGCAGAGAGAGAGAGTATCAAAATTAACAAAATCAGAAATGAAAAGGGGGATATAACAACAGACCCCCAGGAAAACTGGAGAATTATCAGGTAATATTTTGAAAATCTATACTCCACAAAAATGGAAAACCTACAAGAAATAAACAGCTTTCTGAACAAGTATCACTTACCAAAATTAAATCATGATGAGATTGAAGACTTAAACAGACCTATAACCAATGGAAGCTGTCATTAAAAGTCTCCCAAGTAAAAAAAGGCCCAGGGCCAGATTATTTCAATGCAGTATTCTACCAGATATGCAAAGCACAAATACAAATACTCCTCAAAATGTTCCATAAAGTAGAAAATGAAGGAATATTGCCAAATTCTTTTTATGAGGCCACAATGACCCTAATACCCAAGCCACTCTAAGAGGCAACAAAGAAAGAGAATAACAGACCAATTTATCTCATGAACATTGATGCAAAAATTCTCAACAAAATTCTTGCAAACCAAATGCTGCAAGATATAAAAAAAGTCATCTGCCAAAATCAAGTAGGCTTTATCCCAGGAATGCAGGGATGATTCAAAGTGCAAAAAAACTATAGTTGTTAACCATAATATAAACAAATTGAAGAAAAAAACCCACATGATCATCTCCTTAGAGGCTGAAAAAGACTTTGAGAAAATCCAACACTCCTTTACGATAAAAATCCTAGAGAGATCAGTAATACAGAGAAAATGTCTAAATATAATAAAGGCAATTTACAAGAAGCCAATGGCCAACATCATACTAAATGGAGAAAAACTCAAAGCAATCCCACTAAAATCAGGAACTAGACAAGTCTGTACCCTCTCCTTTTATTTATATAATACATTTCTCAAAGCTTTTGCTAAAACAATAACAGAGCAAAAGAAGATTAAGGAGAGACAAATTGGAAAAGAAGAAGTGAAACTATTTGAAGATGATATGATTATATACATATGTGACCCACAAAATTCTACCAGGGGACTTCTACAACTGATAAACACCTTCAGCAATATAGTAGAATAAAAGATTACCTCAAAGAAATCAGTAGCCCTTCTATACACTAAAGATAAAAGGGTTGAAAAAGAAATAAGGGAAACATCACCCTTTATAACAGATACAAATAGTAGCATTAAATACCTTGGTATAACTATAATCAAAGAAGTAACAGATCTGCTTGACAAAAATTTTAAATCACTGAAGAAAAAAATTGAAGAAGATATCAGAAAATGGAAAGCTCTCCCATGTTCCTCTATAGGTAGGATCAACATAGTAAAAGTGGCAATCTTACCAGAAGCAATCTACACATTCATTGTAATTACCATGAAAATCCCAACACAATTTTTTATAGACCTTAAAAGAACAATACTCAAATTCATTTGGAATAACAGGATAGCCAGGATTGTCAAAACAATTTTGCTCAACAACAACAACAAAAAAACCTCAGGAGGCATCACCATCCCCAAATTCAAGTTATACTATGGAGTTACAGTGATAAAAACAGCCTGACACTGGCATAAAAACAGACTTTTGGATCAATATAATCAAACTGAAGAGCCTGACATTAACCTACACACCTCTGAACACCTGATTTTTGACAAAGAGACCAAAAATATTCAATTTAAAAAAGATAGCTTCTTCAACAAAAGGTGTTGGCATAACAGAATAGTAGTGTATAGAAAAATGTAAATAGATCCAAACCTATCACCCTGCACAAAACTCAAATCAAAATGGATTACAGACCTCAACATAAATTCAGCCATACTGAACTTGATAGAAAAGAAAGTGACAAATACCCTCTAATGCATTGGCACAGGTGACCATTTCCTAAATATAATACCAGTAGCACAGACACTAAGAACAACAATCAATAAGTGGGACCTCCTGACACTAAGAAGCTTCTGTAAAGTCAGTATGACAGAAGGAATGCCTACATAATGGGAAAAGATTTTCACCAACCCTACAAGTGACAGAGAACTGATCTCTAAAACATATAAAGAATTCAAAAGACTAGAGCTTAAAGCTCTAAATAACCCAATTAAAAAATGGGGTTGAGAACTAAATAGGGAATACTCAGCAGAATTACAAATAGCTGAAAGGCACTTGAAAAAGTGCTCAACATCTTTAGCCATCAGAGAAATGCAAATCAAAACAACTTTGAGATCCCACCTTACACATGTCAGATTGGCTAAGATAAAAGACACAGATGACAGCCTATGCTGGAGAGGTTGTGGAGCAAGGGGAACACTCCTCCATTGTTGGTGGGAGTGTAAGCTTGTTCAGCCACTCTGGAATGCAGTATGGTGGTTTCTCAGAAAACTTGGAATCAATCTCTCCAAGGACCCAGCAATACCACTTCTGGGTGTATACCCTAAAGATGCACATTCACACTCCAATGGCATTAGCTCAACTATGTTCATAGCAGCATTATTTGTTATAGCAAGAACCTGGAAACAACCTAGATGCCCCTCAACTGAAGAATGGATTAACAAGCAGTGGTACATCTACACAATGGAGTACTACTCAGCAGTAAGAAAAAATGATATCCTAAATTTGCAGGCAAGTGGATGGAATTGGAGAATATCCTCCCAAGCAAGGTATAACAAATGCAGAAAGATAAGCAGGGAATGTACTCTTCATTAGTGGACTTTTAATAAAGTTAAAAAAAACACTTTCTTACATAATTTTGCCTTTGTTGCCTTGGCTTTTTATCACAGCAATAGTAACATCATTAAGACAAATATTATAAATGCTCACTGTCATTGATATTGATCTGTTTAATGTATGTCTTCTTCTGAAATATCTATATTAGAACCACCCACATTTATTTTTTTTCTTATTAGAGGAAGTTATTTGTTTTACTTCCTACATTGTTCATTCCAAATTTTAGGTTATGTTTATTGTCATGTTACATGTCTTTTCCTCCTTTGGAATACCACAGTTTCTGCTTACATAATGTTATTTGTATTAGACTTCTTTGTATACTTAATATCAATTTTATTGGTTGCTTAGTCCAAGATTTTTATCAATGTGTGTTATAGCTATTGTAACAAATGATATTATTGTTTATTAAAAAATCCAATAAAAAAGTTTCAACAAAAGAAAATAAAGAACATCTGAAGGCTGAAGCAATGGCTCACGGGTAAAGGCACACTGCCCTCAAAGAGGTCAGGAGTTTGGATCTCAGCGCCCATGTTTGGCAGCTCACAACTGGCTCTAACCCAGCTGCAGAGGGGCATTCATACCTCTGTCTTCTGCATCTATGTAGGTATGTGCACACACACACACACACACACACACACACACACGCACACACTTGCACATAATAAAAGCAATAAAAATAAGGTTTTTTTTAAAAAAATGTTGCATAGTGGAGTTAAACAGCACCTAATCACTGAGGCGTCTTTGGACTAAACAGATGAGAAGCAAAATGCATCCTACACAAACATAGCTTAGAGAGAGACTACACAGTGATAAGTAAAGTCCACTTTAAAGGAACTCAAAATCCAATCACAGGACTACAGACTCATACAGAAGAGCATTCAGTGAGCACATGCTGACTTAGAAATGTCTTCAGAGATCCTATGAACCATATGTCTTCACAATGGAACTATGATAATCTTTAGATGCTGTTTTACATTAGAAAAAAATACAGCACTAGAAGTTATTTATAACAAGAAACCACTGAAAAGTCAGATTTTACTATTTGACTTTCAGAATCTGTGACTTGAAAAGTTATTTCGATTAAAAACATTATTGTGGCCAAGAAGATGGCTCAGTGGGCAGGCACTTGTTCAGAAGCATGACACTAGTACCCATGAGATCAGTAGACTGTGCACGCCTGTGAACGAACACTGGAGGACTGAGCAGGGACCAGTGTGAAAGCTCACTTTCCACCCCACTTAGCTAAGCCAGCTTTTTAGTGAGTGACCCTGTGGTAAGAAATAAAGTAGAAAGGAATAGGATAAGATACCTCAAGTCTTGCTCTGGCCTCTGCCTGCATGCTCATAAATGAACCACACACACACACACACACACACACACACACACACACCACACACACACACACACACTGCTTGATGAAATCTAACTAAAAGAACTGGAATAATATGTAGACTACCCTGAAGAATATTTAGTTTATCCATTTTATCTGATGCTTGGTCTTAAAAGTTCTTGTTTTCATGATAAAACTGCTTGACCTAGTGAAAAGGAGGATTAGCAATGATCCCTACATCTGTCTTAGTACAAAATAACCACCCTGTTTCAGATCAAGTTCCTCCTTAAAATAAGTACCTAATTAAATTGTCACAGAATGGTGGAGAAGAAGGGGTGGGTGACAAGGGAAACAAAGAGAAGGGCTGAAAGTGGTAACTGCCACTTTTCCTGTGATCTTACACATCTGGGGACAATTCAGTTCTTTGCCCTGACCCTCTGTTCCCTTTAAGCTAAACAGAGTCAGTGCTATTGTGAGGATCATTTTATGGCACTGCTCACCAGTGTGCAACAGCTACAGAAAATTTGCCAGTTGTTTTGTTTTGTTTTTTTAAGGAGGGAAAACCTCAGAAGTTCTAACAAATCACTTTTATCCTAAAATTCTTACCCCTTAGTCTTGCAATCAACCTGCCCTCAATCTTGAACGTCACAGTCAACTACAGATTACCTCCACTACTTAAGCATTCTAAAAAATGCAAAGGGCCAGGAGAATGAAGCCACAACAATGCTGCTCTCTGACTTTGGATAGGATCGAAAGATCACCTGCTGGTCCTGTTGTGGGCTCGAAGGAATTTCCTCCCCAACACTCATTTTAGAAGTTCACCATTCTCTAGAAGACCTCAATCATAAGTCCTCAGACTCGTTGAATGCTCACACACACACACACACCCACACCCACACACACACTCACACACAGAAGCCACAAGGACAATCCCCAACCTCTGCTTTCTTCCTAGACACACTGGTATTCAAATTCAGGCAGCTTCATCTCCCACAGTTCTGGGAAAAATATCTCCAGCTATTTGCTCAAGTATACCTCCTCCCCCCACACCAGACCTCACCTTTTGTAAATTACTTAGGGATGCTGTCTCACAAATAATCCACTCCCTATCATATATCTAAATGACCCTATTAGTTTATTCCTAATTTGGCATTTCTTAACTCCATGTTTTCTATTTCTCACCTTCCTACCACAGCCAAGCTTAGAGAAAAAATTAAGCATGTTTACTGCCTTCTCCTGGCCTGGAAAATTTCCTGTAGTTCTTTAGTTCCCCGGGGGTCTACTTCTACTGTCATTGCTAACCTGCTAATTGCTCGGCCACTGAATGTCTTCCAGTTCTGACTTTCCTGACACTTACTTTAGGATCACTCACTTCACCAGATTCCCACACTTTGGGTCTCTGTCATGCCACTCTCATGATTTCCTTTCTCTTTCTCCAGTGACTGCTTTCAAAGTTGTTGTGAGTCTCCTTCCTACCAGCACTTGCCTTTATAGGTTAGCATGCTCTGCATCTCACTCTCCTACAATCTTCTTGTTGTAATGGCCTCCTATGTGTCAGCATTCTTAACCACATGGTTCTCAGTCTACATCATTAAGACTCAAATACGTCCTATGGGGAAAACCATTTTTCTTGTCCACTGAATCTCATGCAGCTAGCACATACTCTGTAATAACAAATATTTGTATAATAAAGTAGACTTGCATTTTTTTTTACCCCAGATGTTAGTGTTAAGATCCAAAATGGCTCACTATCCACTTCCACTTAGATACTGCTCATGTCTCAAGCATGTATTCCACCCTAACTTTATCTTATTTCTACAAATACCTTGTGGTGTAGTGACAAGAGCCATCAGCTGCTGAAAATCAAGGAGAAAGTCTCTCGTATCTAGGTGTTGTTGATATAGTTCTGTTCTCTGCTCAAAAGGTTAGCAATTTTAAGCAAAACATATAAGGTAAGAGTCTTTCAGAATCCTATGATTCATAAAATATACAAGTGTAACTTTTGAAAACATTCATTTTTACTGATTTTGTTTCTCATATGAACCATTAACTGATACTTTTTTATATTTGAACATCTGCCTTCAGATCTATGTGGAACTTCTGTCATATTTGCACAGTTCTTCCATTTTCTTGAAAAAATAGATGAGTTGTCTATTCCTTCTGGAGGCCCTGGATTATGTCCTTCCCTCCTTAGTCTATGAAAGTAGAAAACTCAGAGTAGAAGGCATAGCATAGATAGGTAACATTCACCAAGCTTGCCTGCATATAAACATTATCCCCCACAATTAGAATTACTGTAAGTTGCAGGCCCTATTAGATAGCTCAGTGTATAAATATGACTGAGTATGTATGAGGACCCAAGTTTGAATCCCCAGAACCAGTGTTAAGATTAGACATGTACACAAACATCAGAAATCATAGTATTCCTGTTGAATGGGAGTAAAAATGGGGGCTTTCCTGGGATCCTGGTGGAAAAACAATAAAGTGTTCCACCTTAAACAAGGCAGAACATTTAAACTTGTCATCAGACCTTCATACTAATATGTCATACATGTGCCAGCACACACACACACACACACACACACATCCAAACACACACACACAATGCACATCTAAACACCATACCATAAACACACACAAACACACATCCAAACACCACACACAAACACATTCAAACATCACAGACACACACATTATATATACACAAATTTAAAAAATTAAAAAGAAAGACTTAATGATTTCTTTGTTTCATCCAAAATTTAATTAGCCTATAGAAGATAAGAAGGTTTATCTTGTATTCTATCTTCAAAGATAAGCACAGTACCAGGAAGAATGTAATTACTGAATCAATAAGTGTTTGTACATGGTACAAGTTAAAAATTCTGTAAGGAAATTTTTCACAATTAAATGGATCAGTAAATCAAATTGGAAGTTTTTATTCTGAAACACAATTGCTTGATTTTTTTTTTGTTTGTTGTTTGTTTGGTTGGATAGTTGTTTTTTTGCTTGGTTGGTTTTATTTCGTTTTGTTTACTTCTATTTATTAGCAACCCAAAAGGGTTGCTAAGCCTATCACATTTAAACTTAATAAAGAGAAGTATAATTCACAAAGTTACTTAATAAGCATATGCACTGTTAAGGTTGGCATACAGTAAGAGATACAGCAGTACAATCTTACTACATTAATTTCTTAGAAAAGAATTATCATTTCTCTCTACATTTGGAAGCAAATGTGGAGTACTCTCACACTCAGTTTTCACATGACTTACCTGTTTTATAAATAAAAGAAAAAGTAAAAACTAGTAAAATAATAGTCCATCCTGAATTCATTACTGTGGGAATTTCTAGTATGGACACTTTCCAGGCCACTGTCTAATGCTCCTATATGCAGTCTTTATTCTGGTGCTCAGACTTCCCAGGTCTGTCTCACTTGTAATCCCATCCTTGCTGTCCCTGTCTACATCACTCTCCTCAGACTTCTCACAGCCTCCTCCTCATATTCATGTCTTTGTTCAAGTGCTGCCTCATGATGTGACCACCTATGATTACTCTTCAGCTCCTAGCAAACCACTGTTCTTCAGCTTGTCTGGGACTGTTTGACTTTAGGTGTGATCCTCCTTCATCTGTTGCTGAATCCTGTAATAGTGAGGCTGACCCCTACAGGCTACATTGCCAATGCTGGTATGTCATCTGGGTTTCTGCTGCATGAGGTCAATTGTAGTGCTGATACTGCCAATTAGGAATTTCTCTTCTTCTCCACTTGACTGTGACTAGCCATGTCTATTTGGCTCTGTGGTTCCTTCAGATAATGTAGCCCCGGAAAACTGCTTTATCTGACTTTTCCCAAAAAATTTAGTTGTAATAAGACATTTTACTCTTGGAAATCTCTGGGTAGCCTTGCAGTCTTCTTTGATTCTTTGTCATTTCCACTTGTTATCTTTGTTTTTAATTTCTCTCTCTCTCTCTCTCTCTCTCTCTCTCTCTCTCTCTCTCTCTCTCTCTCTGTGTGTGTGTGTGTGTGTGTGTGTGTGTGTGTATGTGTGTGTGTTATGCCCTGGTTAACACAATCCTATCATTGTTTCTTCTCTTCAGAGTCTATCTCTCTGGAGTAGGAGCAATGGCAGTGTCATTAGTGCTTCTGTGGTACTCTTGCTTTACCTTCATAGAATAGAAGATCAAAGAGGAAAGCCATTGAGTTTTTCATCACTCCCCTCCCCCCAGAATGAGTATAGTGCTTAGAACCTGCACTTGCTTAATAAACATTTCAGAATACACAGACATACTCAGACTTCTGTAGGTATGAGCAATTATAAGTAATTAGCTCAATCTAATCAGTTTAATTCTGAAATTAGCAAAGGGCCATTCTTCTAACTTTTCTAATATAAATGGAAATTGGGTTTTATTAATTTGTTTAAAAAGAGGGTAGTAGGGCTGGAGAAATGGTTCAGAAGTTAAGATCATTGGGTGTTTTGCAGAGGACATGGGTTAGGTTCCTAGCACCTACGTGGTTTGTTATACAGTACAAGTAGACCTAGGCATCACTAAACACAAGGCATGAAAAGTTTATTATAAACCATTTAGTGAAGATTTATCATTGGATAAATTAAGCTCCTGGGTTATTGAATGGGTAAATTTTTCTTTCAAAGGCTTTCAGTATAAAGGGAGTGTCAGGGGTTAGACTCTAGTCAAAGTGTTTGACTCCATCATCAGTGTTCTAATATGAATAATGTAACCTTGTATTAATGCAACTTTAGATCATTCTGTAACACAAAATAAGTCAGACACAGACAAACCATATGTTGTGGTGCTTGAAATAATAATAGCATCTTTAGGCTCATATATTTGAATGTTTGTTTCTCAGTTGGTAAACAGTTTAGGAGGGATTGGGAAGTGTGGCCTTGTTGAAGAAGGTGTGTTAGTGGTAGTGAGCTTTGAGGCTTCAAAAGACTAGACCAGGCTCAGTCTTACTTTCTTCCTGCCTTCATCTTTTGAATTAGATGATAAGTCTTAGCTACTGTTCCCATGCCATGCCTGCCTGACTGCAGCCACCATGAACTAACCTTCTGAAACTGTAAGCAAGTCTATAGGTAAATGCTTTCTTTTATAAGCTTCTTTGGTCATTATGTCTCTTCACAGCAATAGGACAGTGACTAAGAAAGAAGTTGGTACCAGGAGTGGGGTATTGCTGAGACAGGCTGGATCATGTTTGAACTTTGGTTCTTCAGATTAAATGTTGTATGCAGAGATTAAAGGATCACCTAAGTAGACATGGCAGATAGTTGTGTTAAGAATGATGTGGGGTGGGGAGGCATGGGTCAAGTCAGTTCACAGGGGACAAATAGTAACCATCCTAGAAAACATTCTTTTGGCTATGAATTTGGGTATGCTTTGCCCTTGTCTAAAATAATGTCACCTATAGGCTAACTTGAAGAGTTTGGGACTAATGTTGTTGGCAGAGATTCCAAGATATTCTAGGATTGACTATATCATATAGCTATTTGTGATCACTCATACAGATATATAGTGAAAACTAGCAAGTGGGACAAAAGAGAAATGCAGAATGCAGTTTATGGAGAGAAGAAACATTAGGACATTTATGTCCAAGGAGATAAGTGTAATTTAAAGAAAGGCTTAAAAAGAAATGGAATAAAGAGAGTGGTATATCCTCAGGAAAAGATCCCCTCTGATTAATCATACAATTTGAAAGAGAGAAAGTTTATGCAGCAAGGGAAGCTATGTATAAGTCAAAGATTGTTCGAGGTAATTTATGAAAGGGGCTATATTTCATCCCAAGTAAAAGAATTTAGTATCTTTGACCATGTGGTTCTGACTTTATTAAGAAAGACATAGTTGTAAAAAGGTTGTGGTACCTTCCTCTATGCTTAAGGAAAGCTACTGAGTCCAAATTTGTGATAAAGGAGTCCCTGTATGGAGGCCTCAAGAAGCCCTTGCATGAAACCATGAAAGTGAAACATGGATTATGTTGGAGGTCCCAAGGTGTAGGAGATGCCAGACCATGGAGTACCTGCCAAGGATAGTAGTCAGTAGAATATAGAACTATCCTTAGAGGGAGAAATATATTGCAGCCAACGAAGCTAAAATAGACTGAAAAATCTGAAGAGCCATCAAACTCAGGATTTAGAGATTTTCCTGCTGGGTTTTTGTCTTGGTTTATCCAGTACTTCATCACTACACCCCCTTTCTTACATTTTGGAATTGAAATATATATTCTCTACATATAATTTACTTTTTGCTTTTAAAGGGGTTACAGTTAAGTGATTGCTTGGAATCTTAAAAGAGACTTTTCGTTTTGAAACAGTTTTGAGACTGTAAAGAATTATGGGGACATTTGTAATTGGATTGAATGCTTTTACTTTAGAATATGGCTACAAGAGTAGAATGTGGTAGTTTGAATGATAATGACTCCCATATGCTCATATGTCTGGTTCTCAGTTGGTGGACTGTTTAGGAAGGATTAGGAAGTATGACCTTGTTAGAGGAGATTTATTACTGAGGATGAGCTTTGAGGTTTCAAAAGCCTAGGTCAGGCCCAGTCTTGCTGTCTTCTTGCCTCTATGTTTTGGATCAGATGTAAACTCTTGGCTAGGACTCGAGTGCCAGTCTTCCTGTAACCATCCTCCCCACCATGAAACCATAAGCCAGACCCTAATTAAATACCTTCCTCCATAAGTTGCTTTGGTAATGGTGTTCAATGGAACAGTAACCAGGACATGTGCTTTCACTCATAGACTGATTCTAGATCTAAGTGCACTTTGGAGAAAGGGGCAGGTAGAAAGTGAGATCCAAGGAGGATAGGATTTTTAATATAGTAAGGGATAAAGATAAAAAAGATGAGAGTTTTAGAATACATGTGACATGACAGTAGAAGTGGATTTGTTTGGCAGGCAGTATGGACCAACAAAGGGAAGGCAGAGGTGGTAGGAAGGGTAAAGGAAAATGTATGGATAGTAAAAAGTAAAATAAAATGTATCAGGACTAGGGAGATAGCTCAGTCACCAAATTGCTTGATATACAAGCATGAAAATCCAGGTTCAGTTCCTAGAACCCACATGAAAATTTGAGTGAAGTGGTGTTTATTTGTAATACCAATGCTGGGGATGCACAGGCAGGTAGGTATCTGAAGTTTGGTGGCCAGATGGTCCAGCCTACTGGGTAAGTACAGGCCTATGAGAAAGATCAATATCTCCTAAAAATTTGAATCTATAAGATATAGTTTCACTTATTCTAAGTCTGATCTAACAGGCCAAGAAGCAGTAGAAGGAGACACTGAATTCTTTTTTATCTGTAAAATATAAACTCAATTGATTTTGGTGTTAATAACTAACCTGAGCAAAATCAAGAATTTTTGTTTTAGTTTACTTTTAAAAGGGTCTTCAAATGCATTCCCTAAGCTTACTTGCTCAATTGTTTTTTAAGCACTGCTACCTCTACTTTAGAAATGAGAAAATAAGTTGACATGTGATCTGAAAATGCTATGAGTTAGCATTGTAAAGTCATATTGGCCTTCTCAGCACACCAACATGGACCTCTGAAAATAGTTCCTTACCTCTCTTCGGTGTTCTATTCCTTCCCCAGAAACTTCACATTTGAGTCTATCTCAGCACATGAGAAAAGTCTTACACATTCCCCTTTCTGATTTTGCTCACTTTGTTCCTTTGTTTGTAGGAATGCAGTCTCATATTAATGAATCAAATCCCTGTTTCATAAACCTTTCTTTCTCTAAAAAACAATCTTCCCAAGATGTTTGAGGTTAGGCAATTGCACTTTATATTTACCTTGGTACTAATAGTCTGGTCTAGATTTACTTTATATTTCCTTCTCACAGTGTCATGCATATGTAAAGCTTTGAATAATAAAGGAGGAAAAAATATAATTCTGTTAGACTAAAATAGTGACACAAGGTTACAGTTTTACCACACAGGAAACTGAGGCACAGGGACTTCTGTGAGTATGAAGCCAGCCTGTGTGTGCCAGACTACTGAAAGTTTTTTTGAAGAAAAAAAAACAGCAACAAAAATCCTGCCTTCTTTGAACTTATAACTAAATGAAGGAGACCTTGGCAGTTCAAATGTGCAGCATTTATGACAGACACTAGCAGGGGAAACAGATGCATGATGAGGACAATCAACAAAGGAGACCTCCTGTGGAATTAGCAATATAGGCACCTTTCAGAAGGGGTAATTGAGACCTGAGTCTCTAGTCTTACTGCACATATTGGCTTACTTGACTATCCCCTGCTAACTCTCTTCAGTTTGTCAATTCAATAGGATCTGTAGTCTAGTCTATCTCATTTGTTGGGACTGTTTTATGAATATTGCAAGCACTAAAAGCTATTTGCTCTGTCAGCAAAACCCTAGATGAATATATTCAGTTTGGATTTGAATAAATGTCCTGAGTTCTCTTTTGTCTTAAACTACACTCTTTTGACTAAGACCTTGACTTTCAGTGAACATTGAAACTAGGCTGAGGGAACAAACAATGTTTGCTGCTGCCAAGTCTTCACTTGGGATAAAACTCAGGAGACACCAACTCCATTTCTTCTCATTTCTGTCTTCAACCTGTCAAGGAGTGACTGGGCAGTATTCTATTGGCAATTACTTTTGTGAAAAACAAAAGGATATACCATGAAATGGTATGACTAAAAGATTACACAGAAACTGTTGTAACTGAGCTATATTTTATATCTGCATGTTACCAAGTGAAAATATGTATGTCAGTTTTTAGTAGGATTTTCATGAGTATTAAATACATAAACCATGTGTTATTTAACAATTAACACCATGACTGACTTTTTGGCTAGATACCACAACATGTCCACATTTCGTTGGCAGGAGTAAAAGGTTGTTTTTTGAATTCTAATTGGTAAATCCAAAGCACAGCATTTGGGAATGATCAACCAGGGACATGTGAACAGCTCTGGCCAAAGCACTGGCCCCTCACTGATTCATGAGTCTGCTCCTCTGGTCTGTTAGGAAAGGGAAGAATTACCAGCTTTCATAGTTTTCTTTGCTTGAATTTAACTTTGTTTCTATAGTAGGTCTCTCTCTAGTGCTGCCCTTTTGGGAATGATGATGATTATAAGCAATTTGAAAGAAAAAGTCTTCCTTTTTTTGTTTTTTCTAGACAGGGTTTTTATGTGTAACAGACCTGGTTGTCCTAAAACTCGCTTTGTAGACCTGTTTGGTCTTAAACTCATAGATATCAACCTACCTCTGCCTCTGGAATGCTGAGATCAAAGGCATTTGCTACCACCACAAACACCAGCTGAAAGAAAGAGTCTTAATGAAAATTATTACCACAGAATAGCAACTGTCTGTCATTCAAATAGGCTGGTGATTTCAACTGGAAGAAAACCAAGCTCTTACCCCCCTCTAAACTGTGATGGCCTTACAGCATTTTTAAAAGAGGTCATTTTTATCTTTAAGTAATTTAATATAAGAATACAGGTTTGTGGCAGAACTAGATAGAAGGACTTTACTTTTAAAGACTTTACTAATGTGGAGAATCTTTCAGAATACCACTATTTGTGCTACAACTGGATTGACAGAAAACTTTCAATATATGAAATAAGTTCTTACCAGTTCGGTCCTGATAGAAAATTCACATTATTTCTTTTATTCTTCTTGTCAAAAATATGTAAGTGGATTTTCTCTCCTTGAAAAATAATTGTGATGGTTCTTAAGGCATTTTCCAATTAATGCTATTGCTCCCTTAGGTGTGAGCTCAGCAATTTAAATAGTAGCCTGCATGCAGAGATGGAACTCTTACTTTGTCACTTTCTCAGAAGAGGAAGCTGACACTCTCTGACAGACAGTGACTTGTGGCTGAATAAGTGATCCCTTTAAAAAAGAATTCATTATTGGACTCATGAACAAAATATGCATTACAACACAGAACAAAATTATACTTTTCAATGCCAGTGACTTCTATCTTCCTGGGTGAGATGGACTGGGGATTAGCTAAAGCAATTTCAAATATATAGCATTTCAGGAGATTATCAAACTAAGAAGATAGTCAAACTCCTTTCCATTCTTCTTGATATGAAATAGCTGTTATTTTCTTATGACTGGTGTTATTCTGAGAAGAAATAACAAAAAGAAAATTATGTGCATGAGAACTTTCCTACTGTCTTCAACATGAAACACTTTTAAACAATTTTGCCCAGTCAGGGCTGGTAGAAAGAAGACTGTTCATTCATTCCTGATGCTGGCATTGCTGTTGTTTCTTCTCCTTCTTCTCCTCCTCCTCCTCTTCTTCCTCCCCCTACTTCAGTTTTTTAAGACAGAGTTTCCTGGCTGTCCTTGAACTCACTCTGTAGACAAGACTGACCTGTAACTTGCAGAAATTCACCTGCCTCTGCCTACAGAGTATTGGGCTTAAAAGTGTATGCCACCCCCACTGCCAGGCTTAATGCTGCTTTTTGTATGGATGCCTCAAACTATGTCAGTTACAGATATTCAAGGTTGTGAAGGTGTTTGATTGAAGCCTACATTACAAAGTAGTGAATGGGGAAATTTACACTTGATGAGGGAAGGAAAAAAGGTAAAAAGAACACAGGAAGATAACATTGACATCAGTGTATACATGAGCATATAGAAGAGACATTTGAAGCTGATATTTATCTCCACTCAGGGAAAAGTCTGTTCTAAAATTTATCTATACATCTAACAAGCATTTTTATTTATAGTAAGTTCAATATATTTTGGAAATGTAGTATCAAGTACTGTTAACATTTTAAGTTCTAATATCATGGATAGGAACTTTAACACTAAACAAACTGAATTGATCCCCTATTCCTATCACTTGCTATTTCCCAGATTTAATATGTGATAACATCAAGGTACAAAATTGCTTCATATATTGGACTTTGCAGACAGAAGTTTAGATTCAAGTCTAATTTGTCAACCATGGAAATTTTACTGAGAATAGTTTAGCTCTTAATATTTTTCAGCATTCCTAGGCCCTTTTAGTCTGTGTATTTTGATTCTGATTACCAAATACTCTATACTTGACCTCACAAACATCTCACAATAATCATGTGTTTATCAACCTTATCATTGCAGTTTCTACTAACTATAAATTTTTATAGACTATGTAAATGACTTTCTTTTAAATTCTAGCATACAATTTAAAATTATAAAATTGTATATACTATAACCCTCCATGTTGTAAAAGGTTTCTGGCCTGGTCTTTCTGATCTAGCAGTCTGGTAATCTAGCAGAAATACTTGCAGTCACACAGAAACACAGAGATGCTTATGTTAATTTTCTGCTGATTGACCTAGGGACCAGGTATATAACTTGCTAACTCCTTCATCTGTACTCAACCCATCTTGTTCAACCACATGGCTCAGTACCTTTTCTCAGCAGCATTTACTCTGCATCTCTTGGCAGCTCTCATGACTCTATGGCATCTATGTCTGGTCTGACATGTTCCTGAGTTTTCTTAGCCTAGTAACCCTACTCACAATTCCTATCTGCCCTTGGCCCATCAGCTTTTTATTAAACCCATTGGTAGGACAAATATTTACATTAACAACATAATCCCACTAAATTTCCCCTTTTTCTCTTTTAAAAACAAGAACACCAAATCTAATATGCTTTTTTATTATCTATAATGATTTATCTAACACATAAACAAACACAAACATTCATTATCCATTTTTGAGGATGTGGGCAAAGTTCTCTAGGCTGCTTCCTGCTGAATGGGGGTGTTGGCAAGCTCATGGGGATCCAAAGAAGATTTAGGATTATGGATAAGTCTTTAGTGGAGTAGTCTCTAAGACTGGGTCATCTTAGCCAGTCTCCTTGAATTAGCTTTGGATGCAGAGATCAGAGGAAACTTCAACAAATGTGCTCTGAAATGCTAAATCATCTGGGCCATCCATTTCCATTGGAGACTTTTCAGGGGTTCTTCCTCAAATAAATTTTATTTTCTTTAACTGGGAATAAATCCATACCTTCTCATTTTCTGTAGAAATAAAAAGAAAACCTTTTCTCCAAAGAAGCATATCTTTTAATTTCAATTTTAATGTCAACTCACTTACCAAATATATAGGTTGTATTAATGCAAAAGCACTTATATTCAAATGACTTTAAGCAGTTTCTACTACTTCCTTTATAGTCAAAAAAAAAAAAATAAGAACAAGACCATAACATACAGTATCCAGATGCTCTTTGTATTTTCCATCTTTACTTGGCGTGTTATTTTTTATTCTATTTCTTTTTTAAGGGCTTTATCCTTTTTTTCCCCCTCTCAAGCCTACATGTATTTTTAAGCACACTCTAAATCATTAGAGTTTATTTTTTGAATCTGTCTTTACTGTATATTTCTTATTCTTATTTTTTTGACCACACCTTTGCTTGCCTAAAATGGCTGACCCCACCCAGCTTCTATTTCTTTCTGTTTCTTTCCATACCTTTAATCCTCCACCCAGTTTCCTCTATTTCTTTCTTTTTCTGTCAATACCTTTAATCTGCCAAGGGGTGACTAAGGATTAAAATGTCACTAGGGTGTCTGGCTGGCTCCACCCAGCTCCTAGTCTAACTTTGTAGAGTTTAGGGTTTTAGCAGAAGTACTGCTAGGACCCACAATTATTACTCTGGGGAATTTTAGAGTCCATATAATTATCCACTAAAGCACTTCCATCTGCTGCTCACAAACTCCATTCAAGTGTCTGGCAGCAGGGCCTCCCAAAAGACCTACAAGTGTTGTGCCTCTAAGGATGAATCAGGAAATCTTTCTTACAAAAGCTGCACTTCTGACTGCCTCCAACAAACAGAGCTGATCCAAGAAAAATGCTGCTGCTACTAAGAATCAATCTTTGACTTTGATCCCTTTTGCCTGTAAGATCAGAAACCTAAAATCTACTATATGCAGCTTTTTTCTTACATTGAGGCTCAGGAACTGGCCTTGTTGCACTCTAAAAGCCCACTATTTTTAATCCAAACACAAACCCACATGCCTCATCCAGGTGTCTCTGTATCACAGCTCATGTGAGACGCAACTCCCAGAAGCTGCTTTTGGCTCTGATTCTGTACTTTGGAACCATTTTTTTAACTTTTCTCAAGCTTTATGTGTGTGTATATCACCCATATAGTACTGCCATTTGTTGTAAAATCTTTTGGCCCCAGACTTTCCAGTCTAGACCAGGGGTTTGACAGGCAGTCTCACAGTGACACAGAAACACAGAGATGCTTATGTTAATTTTCTGTTGATTGACCTAGAGCCCAAGCATATAACTTTTTAACTCTTTCATCTGAACTTAACTCATCTTGTTCAGCCACATGGCTCAATACCTTTGCTCAGCAGCATTTGCTCTGCATCTCCTTGTAGCTCTGGTGACTCTGTGGCATCTATGTCTACCCTGAGATGTTCCCAATTTTTCTTAGCCTAGTAGCCCCACACATACTTCCTGTCTGCTTTTTATTAAATCCATAGGAGGGACAAATATTTGTAAGATTACCAGCATAATTCAACTACATCTCAATATCTCTACTAACCATAAAGAATTTATGTTACCCTGAACCCAAACAGAGGTACCTATTTCTTTTTTCTTTTTTTATAAACTTTATTTATTTAAAAAGTTTTTTTTTTCTCACACATTTTCCTGCTTCCCTTCCCTTCACTCACTCCTCCCCATTCTCCCTCAAACTCCCCTCCACCTCCCTCCCTGAATGTGAGTTTTTCTTGGTCCAAAAGGACCTTAGAAACAACTTTTAAAAGGAAATAAAAACTACCTTAAAGAAATAGAAAAAAAGACAAACAAAAAATTGCAAGACATCAATAAATGCCTTAAAAAAAGAGAACAAAAAAGGGCAATCAGACAGGTAAAGGAAACAATTCTAGATTTAAAAATTGAAATAGAAGCAATAAAGAAGATACAAACCAAGGGAATGCTGGAAATGGAAAGTCTAAGTAAATGAACAGGAACCACAGATGTAAATATAACCAACAGAATGCAAAAGATGAATGAGAGAATCTCTGACATGGAAAATTCAATTGTGGAAATAGATACACCACTCAAAAAATTCAGTAAAAAAGTTGTAACACAGGAAATCTGGAGCACCATGAAAAGACCAAATCTAAGAATAATAGGAAGAAAAGAAGAAGGGGAGGAGGAGGAGGAGGAGGAGGAGGAGGAGGAAGAGCTCAAAGGCTGAAAGGCACAGAAAATTTATTCAACAAAATTATAGGGAAAAAACTTTCTTAACCTAAAGAAAAAAATGTCCATAATGATAGAAATGCTTATAGAACACCAAGTAGACTAGACCTTCCCCCTGAAAAATTCTTCTCACCACATAATAAGCAAGCCACTAAACCTGGCAAATGAAGAAAGAATATCGAGAACTGTAAAAGAAAAAGGCCAAGTAATTTGTAAAGGCAGACATATCAAAATAATACCTGACTACTCAATGGAAACAATGAAAGCCAGAAAGTCTTTTACAGAGTTATACAGATCCTGAGAGACCACCATAGCCAAATCAAACTACTATGCCCAGCAACACTCTCAATTATGATAAATAAAGTAAACAAGATATTCCATTAAAAAAGCAGAATTAAACAATACCTATCCACAAATCTAGCCTTACAGAAAGCAATAGGAAAAAAAAATCTCCAACCTAAGGAAGCTAGATACACTCAGGAAGCCACACTCAATAGATAAACTCACAGAAATAAACACCAAAGAAGAGAAATGCACATACCCTACCACCAAAAATAACAGAAATTGACGATCAATGGTCATTAATATCCCTTAATTAAATGAACTCAAATCACCTATAAAAAGACACAGGCCAGCACAATGGATAAAAAAAAAAAACAGAATTTATCCTTCCTCTGCATATAAGAGACACATATCTCAACTTCAAAGACAGATATTGGCTCAGAGTAAAAGATTAGAAAAAAGACTTTCCAATCAAATGGACTTATGAAACAAACTGGTCAAGCTGGTGAAACCATCCTAATATCTAACAAAAAAGACTTCAAAATCAATCAAAAGAGATCATAATGGACACTACTTATTTATCTTAGGAAAAATCCATCAAAGATGAAGTCTCAATTCTGAACATTTATGCCCCCAATCAAAAGCACTCACATATGTAAAAGAAACATTATGGAAGATTAAACCTAACATCAAGCCCCACACATTAATAGTGGGAGACTTTAACACCCCACTCTCACCAATAGATAGGTCTACCAGAAGAAAATTAAGAGAGAAATAGAGAACCTAACAGATTTCATAACTCAAATGGACTATATGTGTGTGTGCGTGTGTATGTATACATATAAATATATAAAAATGTCCACTCAAACACAAAGGAATATACATTCTTCTCAGCATCCCATGTAACTTTCACTAAAACTGACTACATGTTCAGTCATAAAACAAATATAAATAAATGCAAAAAAATAAGAATAACCCTTTTATCCTATCAGATCATCATGAACTGAAGTTAGAGTTCAACAACAACAAAAAAACACAGAAAGCCTACAAACTCATGAAATTTGACCATCTCTCAATTAAACCACCTCTGGGTCAAGGAAAAAGTAAAAAAAAAATTAAAATTCATAAAATTCAATGAAATGAACCCACAACAACCCAAACTCATGGGACAATGAAAGCAGTGCTAAGAGGAAAGTCCATAACACAGGTGCCTATATAAAAACTTGATGAAATCTCACACAACAGACTCAATAGCACAGCTGAAAGCTCTACAACAAGTAGGAACAAATTTACCCAGAAGGACGAGCAGGCATGAAATAATCAAACTCAGGGTTGAAATCAATAAAAATTGAAACAAAGAAAACAATACAAAAAAATCAATGAAACAGAGTTGATCCTTTGAGAAAGTTGACAAAATAGACAAACTTTTATCCAAACTAACTGAAAGGCATAGAGAGAATATCCAAATTAACAAAATCAGAAATGAAAAGGGGGACATAGCATCAGGCATCAAGGAAATCTAAAGAATCATTAGGTCATACTTCAAAAAACTATAGTCCACTAAATTGAAAAACTTAAAAGAAATGAAAGCTTTCTGGACAGGTACCACTTACCAAAATTAAATCAAGACATCAATGATCTGAATAGACCTATATTAAAAGTGTCCCCCCCAAAAAAAAAATGGAGACTCAGGTCCAGATGGTTTCAGAACAGAATTATACCAGACTGTCAAAGAAAAGCTAATACCAGTACTCCTCAAATTGTTCCATACAATACAAGCAAAATGAACATAGCAAAACTCGTTTTATGAAGTTACAGGCACCCTCATACACAAACCACATAAAGATACAACAAAAAAGGGGAATTGCAGACAATTTTTCATTATGAACATTGATACAAAAATAAAATACTGGCAAACTGATTTCAAGAACATATAAAAAAAAAAAAAAAACATCCACTATGATCAAGTAAGCTTCATCATAGAGATGCAAAAATGACTTAACATATAAAAAACTGTCAATGTCATCTATAATATAAGCAATCTGAAAGTAAAAAAATAAAATAAAATCACATGATCATCTCCTTAGATGTCAAAAGTCTTTGACAAAATTCAACATTCCTTCATAATAAAAATGCTAGAGAGATCAGGAATACAGGGAAAATACCTAAACATAATAAAGCAATATACAACAAGCCAACAACCAACATCAAAGTAAAGGGAGACACTGAAAGCAATTCCACTAAAATCAGAAATAGACAAGGCTGTCCACTCTCCCCATATCTATTCAATATAGTTCTCAAAGTTTTAGATAAACCTAATGTAACAAAAGGAGATCAAGGGAATACAAATTAGAAAGCAAGAAGTCAAACTGTCACTATTTGCAGATGATATGATATACATAAGTGGCCCCCAACATAAGGGAACACCTACAGCTGATAAACACCTTCAGCAATGTAGCAGGATACAAGATTAACTCAAAAAATACTAGTAGCCCTCCTAAACCCAAATGATGTAAGAGCTTAAAAAGAAATCAGGAAAACATCACTCTTTATAGTAGCTGTAAATAACATTAAATATCTTGAGGTAACTGTAGCAAAAGAAGTGAAAAATGGATATGACAAGAACTTTAAGTTATTGAAGAAAGAAATTAAAAAAACATATCATAAAACAGAAAGATCTCCCATGCTCCTGGATAGGTAGGACCAACACAGTAAAAATAACGATCTTACCAAAAGCAATTTACAAATTCAATGCAATAATCATTGAAATTCCAACATAATGCTTCATAGACCTCAAAAGAACAATACTCAACTTCATATAGAATAAGAAAAAAAAAAAAACCACAACATTGCCAAAACAATCCTGTTCAATAATAGAACTTCAGAAGGAATCACCATTCCTGACTTCAAGCTCTACTATAGAGCTATAGTAATTTAAAAAAAGGCTTGGTAGTGACATAAGAACAAATTTGAAATTGAATCAAAGACCCTGACATTAATCCACACACTTATGAACACCTTATTTTTGATAAAGAAGCCAAAAATATAAAATGAAAGAAAGAAAGCATATTCAACAAATGGTGCTGCCATACTGGATGATGGTATGCTAAAGAATGCAAATAAATCTATATGTACCACCATGTGCGCCGCGCCCCGTCCCGTCCAGCAGGAAAAGACATGGCACCAGGATTCTTCTGTGGTAATTGACCAGGTCCTTTATTGTTACAGATATTTTTTGCAGCAGTAGCCCCTTGCAGTAGTTCTTCCTCTCTCCCAACCTGTGCAGCCAGTTTTAAGCTCAAGTCTTTCACTCAGCTAATGCCGTGTGGGCCTTCACCATAGGGCCACGCACACGGAAGCAAGCTAGTCAATTCAGCACATCCCATGGATGGAGTTAATTATTACTAGAAGCATTCGCCATCAGGAAGGTGGGGAACAGGAGCCAGCGCCATCTTTAAGGTGTGACAGCTCCCAACAACCATGCACAAAACTCAAGTCTAAGTGGATCAAAGACCTTCACATAAACCCAGTTACACTGAGCCTGATAGAAATAAAATGGAAAATAGCCTTAAACACATTAGCACAGGAAACCACTTCCTGAATATAATACCAGTAGCACAGACACCCAGTGCAACAATTAATAAATGAGACCTCCTGAAACTGAGAAGCTTTTGTAAGACAGAGGGCATGGTCAATAATACAGCCTACAGAATGGGAAAAGAGCTTCACCAACCCTACATCTGACAGAAGACTGATCTCTGAAATATATAGAGTACTAAATAGGGAATTCTCAACAGAACTCCAAATGGCTGAAAAATACTTAAAAGAAATACTCAACATCCTTAGCCATCAGAGAAATGCAAATTGAAACAACTCTGAGATACCAACCTGTCAGAATGGCTAAGATCAAAAACACAGATGACAATCTATACTATAGGGTATGTGGAGCAAGGGGAATGCTCCTCCACTGCTTGTAGGAGTGTAAACTTGTACAGCCATTTTGGAAAGTATTATGGCAGTTTCTCAATAAACTGGAATCAATCTACCCAATGATCCAGCAATACCACTATTGGGCATATACTCAAGGGATAAACATTTTTACCCCAAGGACATTAGCTCACCATGTTTATAGCAGTATTATTTGTAATAGCCAAAACCTGGAAACAACTTAGATGCCCATCAACTGAAGAATGGATTAAAAAATGGTGGTGCATTTACACAATGTAGTACTACTCAACAGTCAAAATAAATAGATAAATAAATAAAATTAAAAGAATAAAAACTCATCCTGAAAATTGTAGGCAAATGGATGGATTTGGCAGTATTATCCTGAGTAAGGTAACACAGATCCAGAAAGATAGGCATGGTATGTATTCACTCATAAGTGAATTTTAGACATATAGCAAAGGATAAGCAGTCTACAATCCACAACTCCTGAGCAGCTAGGTAACAGGAAGAAGCTAAAAGAGATTCCTCTGGGAATGGAAAATAGAGATCTACTGAATAAATTGGGATTTTATCAGGGGAGAGAACAAGGGGAGGTAGGAACACAACATGAGAGAATGGAATGGTGGGAAGGTAGAGCAACAGAGAGGGAGAACAAGGAGGTGGATATCTTGATAAAGGGAGCCATTATGGGATTAAAAAAAAAAAAACCTGATGCTACTGAAACACCCAAAAACCCACAAGATGAGCCTGTCTAGGAGTCCAAGCAATAGTGGAGAGAGTGCCTAAACTGTCCTTTCTCTATTATCATATGAATGACCATGCTTATTGACATTATACATCTTTTATCCCGCAATTGATGGAGGCACATGTAAAAATACATAGCTAAACACTGGGTCACTACTGGTCCAGCTGAAGAAAGGGAGAAGAGATTACATAAGCAAAGAGACCAGGGTCATGATGATACAACACACAGAGTAGGCTGACCCGTGCTATTGGAAGCTCACAGACATCAGCAGCTTCATGGAATGGATTTAAACCCTCCAAATGTAAATGACAATCAAAAGGGCTGGTCAGTTTGTAGCACCTCTCGCAGTTGGTCAAGAGTTTATCCCTGATGAATGAACTTATTTCTTGGAGCCCATACCCTGCAGAAAGACATCTTTCTCAGCCTTGATACTTCAGGGAGAGACTTGGTCCTACCTCAACTGAATATTTTAGGCCTAATTGACTTACCTTAGGATTACTTGCCCTCTCCAGAAAATGAATGGGGGATGGGGAGAGAGGTTGGGGGAGGACTGGGAAAAGGGAAGGGAGGGGGAGCAGTGGTGAGTATGAGACAAAATTCAAATAAAGAAAATTAATAAAATATATTAAGTCAGTGCTCAAATCAGTAGAAGAAAAGAAGACAGAATAAAATAAAAAACACAAAGAAACAATAACATAAGTTTATTCTTTAAAAGAAAAATTAACACCAACAAACCATCAGTCAAACTAAGAAAAGAAACACAGAGAAGATCAAATTAATAAAATGAGACGCAGAAAAGGAAACACTACAACAGCTTCTAAAATGGTCGTTGGAGAATAGTTTGGAAACCTGCTAAAGGATGGAAATCCTAGAACAGATCAAATTCTTGATACTTACAAGCTATCCAGATTATATGAAGAGAACACAGATCAGCTACAGAAGATGTCTATAGAGAAACAAGACTGGGATAGTAGTAATGGTCTTCCAAAATCTTTGGAGTCATTGTAAAATTCTATCAGACCTTTAAATTTTAACTGACATCAATATTCCAAATACTAGTTTATAACATAGAAATACAAAGAAGACTCCCAAACTCATTCTATGTAGCCAACAGTATTCTAATACCAACACTAGATAAATAATTAACAAAGGGAAAACTATAGATCAGTTTCTCTAATCAGCAAGACACAAAATCTCTCAAAAATACTTGTGACTATGTTTAACAACATGTTAACATGCTACACTATGATCAAGTTGGTTTCATTCCAAACATGCAAAACTGATGTAACATTTTTAAAAATAAAAACTACTTATCACACAAATAGACTCAAGAAAGAAATGGCATGATGCTCTTAACAAATACAGAAAAAGACGTTGACAAAGTTTAGAACCACTTCTTGAAAGACACTCGGAAGAAATTAGGACTAGGAGTAATATATCATAAGAAACAAAGGCTGTATGTGACAAACACAGCCAAAATTATGTGGGGTAAACAAATAAATACCCTACTCTTTAAAATGAGGAATGAGACCATATGACTACTTTCTCCATTTTGTTCAATATAGTCCTTGAAGTTTTCACTAGAAGAATAAGGCAAGAAAATGAAATAAAAAGAACACTATCAGAAAAGAAAGCACTCAGATTTTCCCTGTGTGCTGTAGGTAGCCTGGCACTATCCTCCATAAAACTAAAAAAAAACCCAAAATCCTAAGGTTCATATGGAAGCACAAAATACCCATGATACAAAATCAGTCCTCAACAAAATCAGAGATGTTAGGGGTATTAAAGAAACAATTAAAATGATAATACAGAGCCATAGCAATAAAATCAGCATAATACTGTCACTAAAACAAATTTACCAATGGAACAAAATAGAGGTTACAGGGGGAATCATAAAGGATAAAACCCACACTGACAAAGACAGCTAATTTCCAACAGAAGTTGCAAAATACACATTAGAGAAAAGCTAGCTTCTTCAACACATAGTTCTAGGCAAACTTTATAACCACAGGTAGAGAATGAACTTAGAATCCTGTCTCTTATCATGTGAAAAACCAGTTCAAAATGGGTCAAGGATATTAACATAAGATCTTATATAAAATTTGAAACTGCTAGAATAAAGCATAAGTAAAACACTTTACTTCAGGATAGAGGTATGGAGAAAAAGTTCTGAAAAAGATTGGAGGAATAGCAATATGGCTTCACAACAAAATGCACTTTCCACCAAGTCTGGGGACAGCAGTTAGAATCCTGGAATCTGCGTGATGGGAGAAGCGAACCAAGTCCTAAAGTTATTCTCTGACCTTGATGTGCCACATGCTTATGCATGTGTATACCTGTGTGTGGGTGCACATTCACTCGCATTAAATAATAAAATAGTAAGAAAAGAAAATGACTCTAATATCTGAGGAACTGATAGGAAGAGTTGGCAAATGAAGTAATAAAAATAAGAAATTAAGAAGCGTTTGCACAGCAAAATATAGGAACTTCCCACAGAATGACATATGATCTTTTCCACCTATACATAAGACAAGGGATAGATAACAAGAATATATAATAACTGCAAAATATATAAAAAAATTTCTGGTCAATAAATGGACAAATGAATTTTACAGACAGCTTTCAGAAGAAACACAAAATGATCAATAACTTTAAAAAACATTCAAAATCTTTAGCCTTCTGAGAAGTACTATTTTGTGATTCCATTTTACCCAATTCAGTATAGTTATCATTAGTAAAAGAAATTACTGCAAGTGCTGGTGGAGCTGTTGGAGAGGAAACGTGTCACACTGCTGGAGGGAGTGTAAAATAATACAGACACTATGGAAATCAACTTAGAAGTCCCTACACAAACTGAGAATATGACTACCTTCTGATCCAGCAATAGGTCTGGTATATATGTAATAAAATTTAAATTAGCAGCATGCAATGCTTACTGCAATATTTTCTCAACAGATAATATATGGAACCCACCTAGAAGCCCCCCCCCCAAAGCCATAACATGAAAGACAAGTATCAGATGCTTTTATCTTACGAAGAATATATTTATATATTATAGAATATTGCAAATCCAAAAGTAAAGGGGAATTCTATGGGAGGAAGACAATCTAAAGAGAAGGTGGAGTTAAAAACAGGATAGGTAGTATGGGGCAAATGTATCTGTTACATGCTTTTCTCTCATATGTGTAATCTGGATTTAAGCATACATATATGTATGCATATGTATACATGACATGAAAGCAGCATGGAGACTATTTGTGTGGATAAAGATGAATGGAAAAGGCATTGGAGACAAGGAGATCCAATAGGAGTGTAAATTTACACAATATACAATGACATATGTGTGAAAATGTCATAAAGAAACATGTTATTTTGTATTCTAACAGACAAAATTAAAAACTCAAATAGTTGCTAGCTTTAGAAGTGATTTATAAGTACCTGCCATGTGTGACAAGTCCACTCAGAATATAATCCCAAAAGGTTCCCTGATAGTCTAGAAATTAGTGTTTAAAGGTCACATTCATCATTTTTTGCTCATTTAGAAGCTGTAACAATAGTTTTCAAATAGAGATATAAGTGACTTCATTTCATGAAAGGAAATAGAATTTTCTTCAGAATTGACTTCCCATAGTAAGAAGTATGCAAGACTAGGTAACAAGAAGCAAGCAACCTTAAATATAGCAATAATACTCCTTTATTTAAGCATAGTTGTTGAAGTAAGAAGATGAGGAATAAAGCAGGTATGAAAATGCTGTACCAGACAGGAGAGACTGATCAGTGGTTTAGAGCACTGGCTGCTCTTGCAGAAGACACAAATTCAATTTCCAGTACCGACGTTGCGACTGACAACTATCTGTATCTTCAGTTCCAGGGAATCTGATACCCCCCCCCCACTGGCTTCCAAAAGGACCAGTCATGCACATGATATTCTTACATACATTCAGGCTAACACTTGCAAAATAAATCTTAAAAGAAAGAGAAAAGAAAAAATAGTGTACAGCAAACAACAAAAGATCACTTGTGAAAGATAAATCCTACTTAACTTCCTGGTTAACTTGATGGACAAGCAGTACCTGCAGGAGTGGAGGAGTAAAGCCACAAGTCATGGATCCAGATTTTGAGAAGGCTCTTACAGAAAATACTGTTCTTTCAAACTGTGTGTATTAATTGGGAGCAAATTAGCAAAACACATAGGGATAAAGGAGAAAGGATAAGAAAGGATAACGGAGAGAATCTGGCAATATGTGCTCAAAGTCGATTATGTATTTGTCAAAAATAATCATTACTGATCTCCAAAATTTCTCTTGAAAATGATACCCAATGTTCACTTACTAACAACTATAAGACATGTAGATATTCCAAAAGGCCATCTCTTCTTATAAAAATATATATTTCTCCCTACACAAGGGGGACTAGTGACCCAGAGCAAGCTTCTTGTCGATGGTCATCTAATTGCTATGGCAACAAAGCCACTTTAGCAATTTCTGACTGCCCAGAGCCTCAAATTCCTACATCTTTACTGATTAAATATTAAATAATTAGATTTTTGAAGAAGACATAAGGATTAGAAAAATAATTATTAAACATACGTTTCTATGAGCCAGCATTGCACTTGACACTGAAGAGCATTGTATAGCATCATTAAAGGAATTTGATAAAGACTTCAATTTTTATCACTCTACAGATTTAAAATACAAGCTGAAGTTTTTGTGTTAATTTTCATGAAAACTATTCTAGCAAACCAAGACAAAGGTCTGCTTACTTAAGGAAATAAAAGAAAGCCATTGTATCCAGATTTAGGATAAATCTGTTTCTGCAGTTACAGGCATCTGTTGTTACCAGCATTTTGTGCCTGTGAGCAGATATGAATTAATTATGAATTTTAATTTATAAAAGTTTCTTTTGCCATCTCATTTCTGAATTTGAAGTTTTAATGAGATTTAAGAGAAAATAGTTCACTCCACAATTGAAGACTACAGGGCTAGGTTCATTTAGAAAAAAGTTTGTACTCTGAGAAACAATGTGCATCTGTGCCTGTTCAATCTAGTAATTCTAAGTGTCCATAAAGTAATATAACCAGTCTGATGGTAGTAAGAATCCACACACTATAGGTATTTGAGAGAATAATTATATCAAGTAATTCCAAATATCTGTTATTTAATTAGCATACAATAAGGTTGTGATTCAAAACAGAGGATAGATGGTGTTCATCCCTCACATAGGATTCTATACCAAAGGGTTAGATTTAGCAAGGATTAATCACCACTGCTAAAGTTCTGGCTTTTAAAATGGACTCAGTTGTCCTTCATGTCATTCTGAGATTTGTGTACACACCCAAGGCATACAATTCCAGATTCACACTTTGGTAGAGAATTTAGGAGTGCTAAGTCAAGGGGCATTCAGAAATCACAAAGAACAGAAATGATCTTGTCTTCCCACTCTTAGTCTGGATGGAAGCCCTTCTGGGCTCAGCATTGTCCTGGTTGGTAGGAAGGACTTAGAACTATGCCTGCCACCATGGCCTCTATTAATAATTACACAATACCTACCACATATTGGTCACTTATCTATGTTGCTTCTCCATGTATATAAAATTCTGATAGGAAATAGGAATATTACTTAAGTGTCTCCTTTTAAATCTCAATATCTACTATTAATTATTGTCTATCACTCAGCTGATTTAGTAAATTATTAAAAAAAAAAATACAGAGGGATGTGAATCTCTGAGTTCAAGGCCAACCTGGTTTACAGAATGAATCCAGGACATCTAAGATTTCAAAAAGTATCCCTCCTTGAAAAAACAATTGCCAAGGCTCACGAAGAACTCTGTTTGTGATAATGGCACATGCCTTTAATTCAAGCCCTCAGGAGACAGAGGCAGGAGAATCTCTGAGTTCAAGTCCTGGTTTACAGAACAAGGTCCAGAGGGCTACACTGAGAAACCCTGTCTCAGAAAAACCAATATATATATATAAAATATCTTGTGTGTGTGTGTGTGTGTGTGTGTGTGTGTGTGTGTGTGTGTGTGTGTAAAAATAGCATTGGACTTCCACAGTCAGTCCTAAGATTTTCTTAACATAAGTTAGATATTAGATAAATTATAAAATATTGAAACTGAACAAAATTATAAAAAGTCCTACATCTAAACTAGTGGTGCATATCTGTAAAAATAGAAACCCCGGTTTTTCCTGGTGCTGATGGCCAGGGCATGGCAAACTCCAGCCCTTCCTACTACCCTGCACTAAATCAGTAAGTAACTCCATCTCCCTTCTCCCTTGCATTCTCATTTAATTGCTAAGTTCTTTTTGTTTTCAGTTCAGAGCTACATTGAACTTGGATGAGAACACCTCAGAGGAATAAGGATATCATTGGAAATGTAGTCAAGGAGTTTGAATCAGAACAAGGGTTCAGTATTCATATGAGTTTATGTATTGTATGTGTTCAATACACACTAAGCTTTTTGCACACTATTGCAGAAATATTCAGTTGCAATTTATCATATAAAGAATTAATACTTATTAAGGAGTTATATAAACACTCACTGATACAAATTGAACCTTAAGACAATTCTTGTCCCATGCTGGGCTGCTGATCCACTCCCCAAGAGTGCAGGAACAAGAAGGGGTGCACATCAGGATTCCCCAGATCTCTATCAGTTCTGGCCACAGCATGTAGGGGTTCTGAACTCAAGAGCTACACTGGGCTTCCCTAAGTAGCACCTGAATCCCATACATCTCCCCCTTTTGCTAATTAAGACAGTTCTAAACTAAGTATAAGAGTATATATAATAGGAATCCTCATAAGGTCATGTCTGAGAGAGGGAAAGATAATAACATAAGCAAGGTTGAAAGACAACTAACAAACACCAAACAAAAAGTGTATTTTAAATGTCTAGAATATTGGTAAGTAGCAATGTACAGGAATTACTTCAAGGCTATTTATTTTGAATAATAAGAATTCAATACCTGAATGTTCTTTGCTAACATATGAGATGGTAATAACCTTAACTATCTAGTCTTCAACCCCATCAAGACCAGAGAAGGAAAATGAAGATTGGGGAGTTATAGTATAACTATAGTTGTGAGTATAGTTTTCTTTCGTTATTATAAAAGGTATATTAGGTATGAACCTTTAGACTCACAAGGATAAGGTAGATGATAGAATATTTTCTTTAATTTTGCTAAACACAAATAAACTGGATGCTGCAACTTTAATTCCTGCTTGATAACTGTTTTGTTATATGTATGTTAAAACTGAAACCTTCCTTTGTGATTAGAAAGAAAAGGGGAAGTGATGTGGAATGTCTTTCTGTATGCTATGAATGTCATTGTAAATAAAGGAATTGTCTTGGCCAATCGTAGGCATTTTAGAAGTAGGCAGGGGAAATTGGAGCATAGATAGGGGAAGGAAGAAAGAGTCAAGAGAGATACCATCCAGCCACCCAAGAATCAACATGTAAAAGTAACATAGGTAAGCCACAGGCTATGTGGCAAGGCAAAATAATGGAAATGGGTTGAATTAAGATGCAGGAGTTAGCTAGCAATATGCCTGAGCCATAAGCCAATCAGCATGAAATTAATATAAGCATCTGAGTCATTTTGGGGCCCAAAGCAGCCAGGCCAGAAACTCATTCTACAGCACACGACTCTATTTATACCTCCTGAGCTGCCTAGCTACTGAGCTTTGATGTTTTTCATTTTCCCATTTTTTTAAAGGTCAGTGATTCTCATGTAGTAGAACTCAGACTTTCAGTATCAAAACATCTCAAAATCTTTTGTAAAAGTAGCAATCCCTGTGCTTGCCCAGTCTCCTTCATGGCAAGTTTTAAGAATACAGAGTAACACTCTTTTCATAGAGATATCTTGTGATTCTTATGATTTCTAATCTAAGACACTGAAGTCTACTTTACAATTCAGAAGGCACAAGCTCAACAGTAGATTGTCCAGGGTCATGAGTTCATTCCCAGTAAAGAAGAAAAGAATGGATATGATCTTACTGGCTTTACTGTTTAAGTGTAAAAATGAACCGATTCAACTCATGCAAATGTGAAGTGAAAGAGACAAGTGTCCTGATTCAGTTATTAACCATGAGCTGCTCAGTTCAGTTTGTTGAATGGACAGAATTGTACTGACTATTGATTTTGTTTTTATCTTGAGTCTGTCTTCCTACAGTATTGTAACAGTACCTTCTGCTAAGATATTACTTAAAACTATCAAAAGAAAATCCATTTCTGGTACGGCTCTGTGTAAGTGGAAGTAACCAGCTGCTGTTCAAGTGTACCTCCTGGTTATTAACTGTAAGGGGAGAGAAGAGAAATTGCAGCGGTAGACAATGACACACCCACACAACTGAGTCTTTCTACCTTTAGCTGCTTTACCACGAGGATTCCTGGAGAAATATACCCATTATCCTAACTCCTAAGCCTCAAGTGGTTCGTGTGAAACAAGTTAGGCCTACAGAAATTCTCAAGTCTGGTAAATTACCAAATCAATAGCATCAGCATCTTCCAGGAACTTGCTAGATGGGAAAGACCATTGTAGGTATTGGGAAAGTCACCATAATGAAGTATCATAGGCTAGAAGCTAGCTATGGAGACTGTGGGTCAGTCTGTACCTTTGGATCCTCCTGAGGGTTTGATCTTTGGCTTACAGATGGCTGCGTGAATTGGGACATGCAAATCTTCATTAAGCTCTGTTTGAATAGCAAGTAAAAATTAGAGAATTGTGCAAGTTTATGAGAATATTGACTCACCATACAGAAAGGTAGTCTAGTTGAAGTGATGATAGGCTTAACGTGAGGATCTGTACAACTCTGAGGGAGGACTGTTTCTCACTCATAACCCATGTGCACATGATGGGGTTAGGGTACACATGGCTCACATACACACATGGGTTGAGGGGAAGTGTGGGTATTGGAGACTGGTTGATGCTCCAGTCTTTTTTCATGGGATAAAGACATAAATAAAAACAAGCTTCTAAAAATTTACTTAACTTTCCATTGAGGCAAAAACAGCTGTCTAGTTGAAGTGATAATAGACTTAGCATCTACTTAAGTAAAATCATTTCATTTTGAAATATTCAAATTCCTTATTTTTCTGAAAATATTGTGATATACTTGTGATAATAAACATTTCTTCCTTTTTAAAACCAATTTCACTTTAATTTTATACAAAACCCTTGTTTCTATTATTCATTTTCTAAGAGTTTCCTATTTGTTTATAATTTATGGGATCCTGTGGCTTATTTTCTGCCTATAACTGGCAATGACATGGCTCTCAGTCCTGTTTACAATATAGGACCCCTAAATCACATACTCCAAAATCAGGACAGGTTTGTATACTGTGGCTCAAAACAAAATTCTAGCAGAACTTTTAATTAAATTACAACTTAAAATAAACAGATTATATTTATTTCACATATTTTTTCTATATTATCAAGGTGATTTAGTGTTTTCCCCTTTTCTTTCTCTCTCTCTTCAAACTTTTCTTCTTACCACGGTGAAGATTGGAGAGTAATTTATAAAAGGTTGTCACTAATAGCTGATTGGAATAATTTTCATGCTCATCTGTAGATTCAACTATGTGGCAGTTGGCAACTTCAACCCACTTGAAATAGTTCCCATATCACAAAAATAGTTACCTTTAAATAGCCGTCTTCCATCTGCCTCAGATAACAATGGTGAAAAGGCAGCAAGTGGAATGCAGTATTTCCAGCTGGGAGTGCTAGCAGGCTCATTTATACCATACCTGTCTCCACACCATAAGTGTAGAAATAGCATGAAGTATAATTACTCTTTAGAAGGTCTGTCACTACAGACATTTAAAATCTGTTCTGGACCATCCTTTAAAGCTTTGTGCTCAGTTGGGAACATCTTTAGCTTCTGTTTTTGAGATCAGAGAGGCAAGAACACCAGCCCACGTGGTTGCCCTGCTTTGTCTGCACACAGTTCTTCTTTTCTTAAAAAGCTGTATCTTGCAGGGATGTACATTAACTGTAGCATTTGTACATAGTTTCTGTTGGTTTATATGACAATTACACATTGGCTTATGCAAACTGAGAAATGGAGTAAATGTGGAGATTTTGAACAGTGTTTTCTCCTGACCTCCAGGGTCTTATTGTTCTAACTCTAAAACAGTGTGCCACTACAAAGCCTTTTCTTCCTTTTGAACAGTAACATTAAGCAAGATCTTGTGTGGTGAATGTGTAAATCTGTGTGAAGCCTCTCTGCTAGCAGTCCAAGTAAAGATAATAAATAAGGGAGTGCTGTCAGTGAGAACAGAGGATGCTCAGGACTGGGGGACCTACAGGAAAGTCTGCTAATAGATAAAATGTGTAAAAGCTTACCAGAGTAAGTTTAATAAGACATATTCATGTAAACATTTCTTAAAATGAGTAATGAAATTATTTTTCAATGTATATCAAAATAGCAGGATACAGTGTACTTGGTGCATATGCTAAATAGAAGACATTTGCATAGCATCTGATCTGCAGTTTTTGAAGTGCTTTTATTGGAAGCTAGCAGAAGGCTTCCAGGTGTCACTGTTTTCCCCAGAAGATATTTTTCATCCTCACATCTCTACACATAGTGCACATGACATTATATGCTAAAAGGACATTTTCAAATTTTAGTTTTTTAAAAACATCCTTATAAATCTGCCAAGTATTTTTTAACTCCAGATATAACTTCCACCCACAAATATAGTGTGAAAAGTAAATATGAAACTGGCTTTAAGAGTTCCATGTGTTGAACCTTTGAAATGTTCCAGAGGATGGCCCATGGATGTTCTTCTGTAGCTAAAATATGGGTATTTACCCTAAAACATTTACTGCAATGTCTTTCTAAAGGGAAAAATATAATAACCAAATCATAGTGTGAAAATAAAGTGAGAGAGTGCTTGTAGGTAAAATCAAATTCACTGATGCAATTCAGGTTCTTTACCCTGCACTGTGCCCAAAACTTATACATTTATTAATATATCTTCTTTTACTGTTTTACTTTCATCAACAAGAGATCAGACTTCTTGAAAGTTAGAACTAGAATGTCTTGTTTTAAATTGTCTTTTTCTCTATTTTTTCCATGTGGATGTGTGTACAGTACATATACATATGTATATACACGTTTGCATAGGAAGTGTGCATGTGAATGTATGTGTAAATGCAATCATCTGTACATACATTTGGAAGTAAAAGGTCAGTTGGTGCCTTTCTCCATTACTCTCCACTTTATTTATTGAGACGTGGTCTCTCAATTGAACTCAAAGCTCATCAATATGGTGAGTCTCCATAGCTAACTAGTTCAGGAGGTCCTGTCTCTGAGTTTGAGCATTGAATGAGAAGTAGGCTGCCACAGCATTTACATGGATGCTGGGAATCTGAGTGCCTTGCCCAAGTGCTGTCATCTCCCCACCTTCTGGAATGTCTTTGACTTCTCTGACTGAATGTATTTCCTACTAATGATAATAAACAAAACCAAAACTTAAAGCAGTACAGGAGCTGCTAACCATACTTATGACCCTGGGACCCTGTGAAGAAGGAAAGTTCAGAAGCAGGAGATGCAGAAATTCAGAAACATTTAGCAGAGTTCAGAGATAGGGCAGCTCAACACTTCCTCCTCATCCCCTACCATTTCCTGTAGATCAACCACAAGTTTAGTTGCCTTGGTGCCTTGACATCACAAGGTGTCAATCAGCCTGGGGCCACTCCAACATTTAAGACCTTATTCAACACTTTACCACACTGCTTTCTTACCTTAAAATTTCTCATGGTCTTTCTTCATCTTCTTTCATACCATTTTCTGGTCTGTTTTACAATTAACATGAATGTCTGACCACTTGGGATGGGAGATACATATGGACCACATAAGAATAAGCCAGTTTAGAAAATATGAGGGAAGACTGGGCAGAAAATTTTTATATAGAATTTGGGCAGGTGAAGAGAAACTTCAAATGCAGGTAATAGTGAGACAAAGGCTAGACTAAGGAAGCAATCTATGTATGTGGATTTTTTTCTATACATATGCCTATGTACCACATGTCTGCTTGTTGCTCACAGAGGCCAGAAGAGGGTAACACATCCCATGGATTGGGAATTACAGATGACGGTGAGCCTCTATGTAGGTGCTAGGAATCAAGCCATTATATTCTGTGAGAGCAGCCAGTGCTTTTTAACTCCTGGGCCACTTTTCCAGCCAGAAATATTTTTACTACCTATGTCAAAACTCAGGTTAAAAAACCACCATGGATTTAAACTAAACTGGGATCTGAAACCTTCAGAATACTGGAGCAAGGATAGTCTTTGGAATCCAGATTGATTCCAAGAAGGCAATTTTCAGAATTCTTTCCCTATTGCCATCCCTCAGAGACGTCACTTTCTTTTAACCTTCCTAAGAATCTCATTCATATGACCCCATAGAAACCTTTTTTGATTGGGCTTTTTACAGCAAGCTATATCTGAAGAAGAAATAGATGTCCCTATGCCCTTGCCATATCTCAATGGATAAAAGTACCTGAAATGCATGGGCCAGAGCATGGAATTATGAGTCTTCTCTCTTGACTCACAAATCTAAGAGTGACTAAAAAATATGAAAAACTTGGATTTTGCTGTCTTCAATTCAGAACATCTTTTTATAATCTATCAAGGTAACATTTGTCATGCCATTTATGAGAAACAAACTAAATTACAACTAGTTCCTTCAAAACAGGGTCCTTGCAACCTTAGAGTTTTTAATTTGTCTGATAATCTTCATTGTGTTTGTAGAGGTATGACTTCCATGACCCCACCAGAGTTATCACACGTTATTTTTGAAGAATTAAATAAAGTATAAGAGCTTTTTTGCATATTCTGAACTTTACTAGCACTTGCAAGCACTAGCTAGCATGTATTTCTCCTTTGAATAGCAAACTCAGATTGACAGAGCCTTATCAGACAGAAAACAGTTGTTTGTCTGGTTCACTGAAAAGTCTAGATTGGCTGGCCTAAAATTGGCAACACCCTCTAAAGCTCAATAAAGCTATTAGCAATCAGATCAAAGTGAACTGGCATTTAATTTTAATATTTTATTATCTTTATAATAAGTCCACGAGATATCTCAGTTTCAAGAGTGATTGCTGCAGAAGCATAAGTGCCTATGGTCCCTTGCATTTTCCATGCAGACAGCTGGGTGTGGTTACAGGCCTGTAATTCCAGTGCTGAAGAAGCAGAAGCAGACAGATCCTTTAAGCTTGATGGCCACCCAGTCTAGCCAAATCAGTGAGCTCCACAATTAGTGAGAGATTGTCTCAAAGAATATGTGGAAAAGTGATTCCTAAAGATATGGAGCATCAAACACTTACCCCCCCTACACACACACACACAAACACTATGTGCACACACAAACCCACACACACCCCACATTATCTTTTAATAAATTAGAAATACAAAATATTCAACAATAAATGCAAGAAATAACACATAATAAAGAAGTAAATGTTACATTAAATTGGCTATGCTAATAATTTTAGAACTAATGCCCCAGCTAAGGTCCTGTCTCTGTCAAAAGTTACTGACCTCTGTGTGTAGCCACAGCACTAGAAAGTATGCTATCCAGCATCTGTTGCAGCTGAATAATGTAGAATGGCCAAGACTTGGCCAGCACAATGTGACTGCTTAGTAGTGTGAGCCAAATTAAGGTTTAGTCCTTCAATGTTTGATTGACCTTCTCTTTTCTCTGTTCTTACAGGTTAGAACATGGCATGGACACCAGCAGCTACGTAGATAAGGACTCCAGAATGCAGAAAGACATGAAGTCAACTATTATTATACCTATTACAAAAGAGAAAAAATTGAATCAAATTGGGCTATTGTTCTTGAAGGGGCCCATTGTTTCAGTGACTTGGACTTTACTCTAAGCAATACACCCTATTTATCTATATCTAGGCCTCATTAAAAATTGTCTGCTCTGCCTTATTTTAGCTCCAGTCCAAATTACTTGAAATTTCCCAAATGTTGCTCCAACTGTGAGATGAGGAAATTCATATGGTTCTCACTGTGTCTGTGACTCAAATTTGTAGAACAACAGGACAATTATAGCTTTCAACATGTACCAGCTAATGTCCCTGTCAAGATCCTTAAATGTCAAAATCCAATCTACTTATAGAATATAAATAAAGACATACTAAGTAATAATGTCAAGAGAAACCAGAGCAATGTATCTAGAGACTCCCCAACATCCACACAACTTTTTGTTTTGTTTTGTTTTGGTTTTTATTTCTTGTTTTTCTCTATACAGTTTCTCTATTTCTTCTCTTCTATTACCTGCTATTACTTCTTCACAATAATGGGGATCTCAACACAAAGGACTGTGGGAAGAGATAATTCAAATTTGTTTCCAAAATATGTAATCTCATAAATTTTATCCCCTTGCTCTTTTCAAGACCATCCTTCGATAGAAGTCCTTTACCACTATGAAGAGTCAGTCTCTATGGATGAGTAGACATTCTTTCTAGGTCTCATAGTTCATTGCTTCCTGTATTCTGTGAGAGTGCTGCACAGCCAACTTTTCTGCCCCAACTCTGAGCTAATATCTGCTCTATTTCCCAGATGTTCTCCACCCTTCTACAAAATTATACTCCTGCATCTTCTCATACTTCTGTACCATCTCTTATTTTATCCAGATAATGTTTTTATAATTTTGAAAGAAACCATTCACAGGCCAGGTAAACATTCACCCTCTAATCACTTAAGATCTCAAACTACACATCTGTAGTTTATTAGTTTATACATATACTCTTTCATTTCTATTTAAAATCTTGGTCATCAAAAAAAATCAAGCCCACCTTGAGATAATCATAATCGTAAATTACTTTTAAACAGAATGTTATGTAAACATATGATTAAGACAATTATATTTTATGTTTCATTGTAATTTTTTAACGGAAATGATAGTTTATTATGTTCGATTTTTACGCCTGATTTTAAGTGTCCTCTATATTTTTTTAACCTAGGAAAAGAGTGAGGAAAAAGAGGTAGTGGAATAAAGGAGGAAGAAAAAGAAGAAGAATTTAAACATGACCTATTCCCAAAGAAGGCTTCTGGGTAGTCAACTTGCCCAGCTGATGGCACCATTGGGAAGTAGTTGAATCATGTACTCCCTTAGCATATTAATGAGTCAACCCATTAAAAAGGAGTAGGAAGAGGGCTCACTGAAAGCTTTCCTTTGACAAGTTCATCTGTGCCCTGAATGCTCCTGTTATGAAGTAACCAGGTCTGTTCTCTCAATTTTTCTTTTATTCAAAGCTATAGAGGCAGCTTTCCATGTGCTAAATTCTCTAGGACTATGTGTCAAGATAAATCTTTCTTTATCACAATATTTTATCTAATACAGGAAGTTTGGAATTACTGAAATGAAGGAATAAAGCAAAAAGATTTTAATTTTTATCATTGAGAATCTCTGGCCTGGTTTTCGAACTTCCTATTTGCATTATCTCAATAATAGATACTCCAATATGTGACCCAATTAATAAGCATGATAATTGTTACAAGGAGATATACTATTAGGGTCAATATTTATTCAAGCCACTTACAACAGAAAAAGAAAATAGAGAAAGGATCCATTTGTCCAGAACAGAACTTCCTTCCAGATGGTAGAGAAGCAGAGACAGTGCTCTCCTCAAGGTGTATACCTTTATAATGTTTTCAGCCATGTCTTAAGGCTATACCTTCAAAGTTTATAGGTAAACCCCAAACCTGCTCTGGCCCAGAGGCTATGCCCTTAGATCAGAGAGGTGCCGAATTCCACTATATCTCCTCCTTTTATCTTAATAAAGGGTTCTAAACATATATGTTATATATACATATATATAATAGAAACAATTATCCAGCCATGTCCAGTACAGGGAAAGAAGACACAATAACATAAACAAAATGAAACTATAACTATAAGAACAACAAACACAAACCACATATTAAATGTCCAGAATACTGGACATTTATGTGATATGTAACAAGATACAAAGATTACTTCAAAGCTCTTTATCTTGAATTAAATGAATCTAGTACCTAAATGCTTTTAAAATAGATAGGGCATGATCATGACCAAAGCTGTCAATTCTTCAATCCCATCAAGACCTAAGAAGAAAAATATATTACCTGAGTAAGCTGAAAGTATGAGTGAGTAACTTTCTAAATTTAGTAAGAGAAGACAGGGACAGCTGCCTGGATAGTCACTCACAGCTTTTTTGCAAAATTGAAGGATTCAATTTTTTGACTACATGCCTAGGATATATGACAGATTTTTTTTTCATAAGAAATGTATTTTGAGAAACTATCTTATTCTGTCTTATCTATTTTAGCAGGCTCTATCCTTCATCCTGCTCATCTGGATTGAACAACATGCTTCCTGTCAGCAGTCAAAGCCATTTCAGATGCCATCATGGTTAGGATGGATACATCCACCCCAGTGTTCACCAAGCCTTGAATAAAAATGTTATCTATTCATCTTCTTAATTTTGACCTTTGCTCATTTATGGAAGTCTGTCAGAATATTTGTTTTGTGGTTTTTCTAGGAAATTTTGAGTCCTCCTTTAAAGTTGTTCTATTCTTTAGTGCTGTATGATTTTTTACAGTAGGCACTAGATTTTCTAATACTCCTAAGGAAGTTGTTCTTCAGCGATAGGTTCCCAGTTATACTCTGCAAACCCTGGAGATTCATCATTTGTATGCCTTTTCTGAATGGTAGCTGACTGGAAAAAAGGACATTCTTCCCTCCTATACACTTACCACTTCCCTCCTGTACATTTACCACTTTAGGCAAATTATTTCCAACTCCATAAGATATTGGTGACAGTTGTTCTGAACTGTTCTGGATTGATTGTGTTTTAACATCCATCTCAATTGCAGTAAGACAATTTTATCATTGTTGAAATTTAGAAATCATCCATTTTTCTAAGGTCTGAATCTCTTGAGTAATAAATCTTTCCAATGATTCCATTGAATTAATAAGTTTCCTATTCTCATCATTAACATATAGTTCTACAGATACATACTTCTCTTGTATGAACCTAATATTTGTGTCCAAGAAGGAGCATCTGTCTAAAAGTTTGTCATAACCAGCTTCCACAAAATCAACTTTACATGCCAGTTTATCATTGGCAGATTCCATGTTATGCATTTCAGAAAGTAATTTATAATTCTTTGCTTACAAGGCCGCTATCAGTCCAATTAATGTTTCATGTTTAGTATAGACATCAGACCATTTTTGAGATATAAAATGTAGAATCAAGCAGAGAAGTAACAGGACTGTGAGGGTAATGCTCTCAAAGGAGTAAATGTGCATTATTTCCTCAATTGTAGCAGCAAAATTTTTCTGAATTCTTGATAGGTTTTGTTGGCAGCCACGGCAGATGCCTTGAAAAGTTGATTTAATCTCTACCTTAGTCTATATATAATAGTGATGTTTGGCCAGCAAATGTCATAGACATCACTCCAATTAGTCAGGGCAAGCTGGTGGAGTCATCAACTGAACCTAGGACATTCTACAATTCTTAGAAAGTTAGAATACAGCTTCATAGAGGGTGATCAAAGTATCTAGCAGAACCAGGCAGAATGAAGCCAAATACTTGGGACCGACAAGAGCCCTTTCCCAGCAGAGGTGCATGGGCATGTGGGTGTACTCAGGCTCATGGTGTAGGAGGCTTGAGTTTCCTCTTTATGAGTTCCCGCATACGTAGGAGGGAGAATAGGAGGGAGGTAGAGTGAAGCTGGGCAAGTTCACGGGTTTGTAGTGTACGACCTACGATGGGAAGGCTGAGAGGATGAGGAAGGGAGGCAGGGGGAAGATGCAGCAAGGGTGAGGCAACGAGTGGCAGGAGGCAGCATGGGAGGCTCAGCCCCTCTCCTGGCATTGTGTGGGCCACATGAAGGCATGCAGAGTCTCTGGCTGGTAGGCTGAAACTATACTGTCTGCAGGGTGGTGCCTGCTGTTTGGGGTGAGCAGCCGTGGGTAGAGGCTGGTAGGAGAAGTTTTCCCAAACAGCACTGGTTGAGAGCTTCAGTGAAGACCAAAGCTGGGATTCAGCATATGCTTACCAAGAGAGCACAGGGAATGCTCAGGCTCATCTAAACAAACTAACAGTGCACACACATGCCTGGCATGGCAGCTGAGGATGGAACCAGTCAAGAGATTAGTCACAGCGGGATGAGGAGGGGAATCAGATGTTGGACACCAAATGTGACCTGATCAATAAGCCCAATAATTATCACAAGAAGATATACCATTAGGGCCAATTTTTTAAGCCACTTAAAACATAAATGTAGAAAATCGAGAAAGGATTCTTCCGAAACAGAGCTTCCTTGTAGGCAGTGAAGAAGTAGAGAGAGAATTGTCCTCAAGGTGCATAACTTCAAGCTATTTTTGGCCATATCTTAAGGCTACAGCTTCAATGCACTGGCCCAGAAGTCCAGCTCTCAGGTCAGGGAGGTGCTGAATCCCACTACACCAGTAAAGCTTATGCATACTGAGAACCAAGGGAGAATAACTAGAAATGGAGTAGTAGAAATATTTTTCAGAGTTACACAGTAGGTAGAGCTCTCTCAACTTGGAGCAGCAAGAGTATCTAGTGAAAGACAGACATGTTATTTAAGTTGGCACCATGATTACTATATTTTATGTAACATCTCTAGTACAAGCAAGTAGTACAGGGAAACTAGCAATAAAAGTAGGAAAGTATGGGCAGGTAAGGGAAGAGGAGAATGATGTCAGAAAGCAAAAGTTGCTGCTCCTAATGTAGTCCCACAGCACCTCCTCCATCACCTTCTCTCCTCAGATCTCCAGAAATCAGCTTCTGAAGACTAATTTTTGGATCTAAGCAAAGCCTTCAATAGGAGACTCCATGAAGTCTGTGCCAGTGTTAATCATCATTCTAGCTGCCAAACATGATTTGAGAAGGGATAAAGGAAGATTTAAACTAAGCAGGGCAATGTGACCAGGGTAGGTGAGAGAGTTGTGATGTGGAAATGCCTTTCTGAACGCTGTGAAATAAAGGGACTGTTTTGGCTATGCCTATCCAGCCACCAAAGAATTAGCATGTAAGATAACACAGATGAGCCACAGGCTATGTAGCAGGACAAATTCATGGAAATGGACTGAATTAAGATGAAAGAGTTAGCTAGCAATATGCCTGAACCATAGGACAAACAGCATGAAATTAATATAAGTATTTGTGTGTTTCTTTGGGACTTTGTGATTGCGAATCCAGATGAGCAGTGGTGGGCAGGTCCAAACACTGGGACTAGGTGGGCCAGAAACCTCATGTTACAGAGTTGTGTAAAGAAGCCCCACTGGGGAGAATCTACTTGTGAAGGCATCTTTGGAGAAATAGAGCTTGAGATAGACAATGTCGACTCTGGTTAAAATGCTCTCATGAGGTTTTGTTTGTTTTTTTTTTTTTTTCAAAAAAAAAAAAAACTACATTTAAAATATTATTGTTCTTTTTTGTGACTATTTTACACAGAGTCATGCTAGAAACAAAATAAGAAAAGGAATTAAGTTTATGATATCCCAGTTCAGGAAGGTAAGGGCTTTGTTTAATTTGCCCTTGCTTTATTCAAAGCTTAGAAAGTTCTAGAAGTCAGGTTGATTTTAGATGTATGAGCAAATGCCTCCCTTGGGACAGGCCTTGCTCTCACTGTTTTACCCTTGTTAACTCACTTAAGTCTCAAATAAACATGGAGAAGGAGAGAAGGAAGAGAGAGAACACGTGTCTGGCCCTAGGTCATCCAGCCTGTGAATGGCAGTGCCAGAATTTAAATGCTAGTCTAATTGACTAAGTCTAGTCTATCAGAACCATGAAATAGTTCTTCACCAGACAGGAAGTCAGACCATGACTACAGCACACAGTAATCTCTCTTTGGCACAAAAGGCTCAATGATAGCATCAGTTAGATGCAAACTGGAGGAACCAGTTTTGGGGGGTGGCAGGATGGCAAAGAAAGCTGAGCCTTCAGCCTGCCTGTATTTTATGGTCTCAATTTTTGTTTACCTGAATTTTTAATTAGTTACAAAGCAAAAAATGTTGCTTTTGTCTTTCTTTCTTTGCTTCAATATTCTATTGGAAAACCAATCTGCCACAATATTTAGAAGCACTGAGTATTTTCTTAGATTCAAAAATCTTAGTTTCCCCCAATTAAATTCCAAGGAAATGATAATAACCAATTACTCAAGAATGTTTGGGTGGTTATTTGGCACACTTAATCTAAATTATTTCTGTATCTAATTATTTCTGAACATATAAACTCAAAGATGTTATTCTAATAGCTTATAAAATAATAACCCATAAAAAAGTATTAGAGGAATAAGATAAAGGAAATACATTAAATAGTGCTATTCATAGCACATTTTTTTTCTTAATTTTAGGACTTTGGCAGGTGATGTTGTTGATTCAGGCCACTAAGTCTGTTTCTGAACATTTCCACTGAGCTCCAGGGAAGAGAGAGAGAGCAGACACCAAGCTGGCTGCCAAACTTAAACTAGCTAGAACAGAAAGGAAGTGAGTCATCAACTCCTTCACCCACACTTGAAACTGAACCTGAAAGAAGAAAACTTAAATGCATAACAACACTGTCTTGTTTACCATTGTAGCCACATCTGCTATGACTTAAATGCTTATGGCAGCCACTGTCAATAAATCCCTGTTGAGAGAAGGGATAAGAGGCTTTCCTTCTGTTTCACTCTTTAGCTAGATTTCTACTGGGAGCAAGAGGCCACAGAGCTTTGAGTTCCCTGACCTGCATATAGTCTTGCAGCCAAGAACACTTGGGCAGCTGAGCTTCACCATGAACATCATTAGATGAAAACAGCATTTCTAATTTCCTCTCCCAAAGTAAGTATTCTTTTGTCCTTCCAGCCACTCAAGGCAAATCTTAAGGAAAATATTTGATTCTTCTCTTCTTGTTATTCACCATTCCCATGCCATTAGCAAATAGACCTTGTCCCTTAGATGTATCTTGAAATTAATATTTGGTGCTGTCTCCATACAATGACAATTTTTTTTAAAGCACCACAGGTACCAAACATCTGCTCCCCTATAAAGTTCACACTTGAATTCCTTGGTTTCGATTTTGCTCATCTGTGATTGAATCTCACCTAATAGAAATGTGAATATTTTCATTCATGATGACGGTTTCATTCCTCTGCTTATAGTGACTTATGTCTTCCTATTGTGGTTGTGACAAAATTCTTATCTGCCATGACTTCAAGATCAGACATATTTGGGTTTCCTCCTCATTTCTCTTACCTGTAGTTTGGTTTTCTTTTGGGGACCACAAACCCCCCAAATAATGACACAAAGACTTCTTATTAATTATGGAAGCTTGTCCTTTAGCTTTGTCTTTCCCAACTAGCTCTTACAACCTTAATGAACCTTTTTCCACTATCCTATGTTCTGCTACATGGCTTTTTACCTCTCTTCCAGTTGTATATCTGACTCTCTCCATGGCTCACTACTATCTCTCTCAAGCCTAGATTCTTCCGAAGTTTCTTTCTTTCCCAGGAAGTCCTACCTAATCTGTCCTGCCTGGCTATTAGCCATTCTGCTCTTTTTTTAAACCAGTCACGTGCATTAGGCAGGCAAGGTAAAACAGTGACACATTTTTACACAGTTTGCTCAAATATTCCTCAACACTGACCTGTCCTCAGTTACACCATTTTTCGGACCCTCACCATATCTTCTTCTGCTTGAGCATGACATGGTCTCCCTCATCTTGAAGATTAGGAAACTTTTTAATCTCTCTATATAGAAACCTCTTCCTTGAAATATTGTCCTAGTAAACTCTTTCTCCTTATTTAGGTTTTAGTGAAACTATATCTTTATTCAGTACCCTCCATCCAAGACCCCAAAAACTGACTATGGCCTGAAATAATGTTGTGAACAATTATGCTTAATTAACCAATGGCTCCATCCTAGGAGCAAATTTAGGTAAAAACAGGGATCATATTTGTTTTATTTTTCCAACTTCATGGATTCCAGTAAATGTTTCTTGAACCAATGAGTGTTTCTGAATCTTTGAGCAGTGTTTCTGGTTTCTTGGGGGTGCTTTTGCTAAATGCTAATAGATTGCTATACTATCAGGTCTCTATAAGCAGGACAGAGCTATAATTGAAGCTGAGATATTTTATTTGGGTTTTACAACAAACCTAATAAGCTATCTGTTTAGAGATACTTTCAAAATGTAATGCATTAGTTCACCAGCTCTGGCACATTCCTATCAAAACTTAATTTTTTCAGTTCTTTCAATTCTGTAAGTAAAGCATTCATTAAACTTCTGAATACATAGACATTGCCATTATAAGAAAATGATCCTTTTATCTATATTTTTCATCTTATTTCTCTGCCTTTCCTACTCACTTATGTGTATACTAAAATTTTCTAAGATAAATTGTTAAATTTAGAGTGGTGGGAAAAGAAAACTGAAATTACTCTGCAAAGGCAGAGAAATCTTTTGTTTGCAATAATCTAGCCTGTCTAATTAGGGCAGTTGTATTCAAGAGGTATTTGTCAGTACAGCCAATATATGCTCACAGTCTTCGGTTTTCTCCATAATGACTCTGGTTTCTCCTTCTCCTTGCATTATAGCATAACTCATACAGATTATGTTTTAAGTTTTTAACCTCTGCGTTGGAGAAAATAAGAACATTAATTGAAAAGTCAAAAAATTTAGTCCAAGGAAAAAAAATAAATCTGAGATACAAATAACAAAAAAATTACAGAAAATATGAAGATTCCAAGCTGTTCAAAGAACAATCTTTAAAATAGTTAGGAAATAATAGCTTAAAATGACACCCATGTGGTATTATGTAAATCATTACTGTTTGAATTATTCATTGGTTTTACAATTCTGTTTGAATATCAAGTTTTACAACAAATTACTCTTATAGGGAGTATAAAGCCACTGTGGGAGCACTGACATTTTTCACACATACTTGGTAAAGAAGCAGTAATAACAAGCACTTCTCTTTATAAATTAGAAAAATTTGAAATGGGACTCATTCCCAAATACACCTTATTATTGAGTCTGAAATGAAAAACAGTTCCTTCATGGACTGTTAAAATCTATTTGTAAGCATGAACACAATGCATTTAATTTCCTAGAGTAAATGATAAGTGAATGATATAACATGAAATTTAAAATCTATAACTAGTAACATCTAATAGAACTACTTAATGAGCAACTTAGTGTTTATCATTGTGGAATATTCCTTTACACTATGTAAAGATGTATCACTGTGATTGATTTAATAAAAAGCTAAATGGCCAATAGTTAGATAAGAGATACAGGTGAGACTTTTGGGCAGAGGTTATTTGAGAAGAAGAAAGGCAGAGTTGACGGCCAGATACAGAATGAGAAGAATGGACATAATGGAGATGAAATAACAAGCTCATGGAAAATATGGGTTAAGTTAAGAGCTAGTTAGCAACAAGGCTAAGCTAAGGTAGAGCTTTAGAAATTAATAAGTCTCCATGTTATTTTTTTGTGAGCTGGCAGTTCAAAAAAATAAGTCTGTCTATAGTCTATCAATATTAACTAACAAATATTTCTAAAATTAAAAATAAATACCAAGCATTTAATAATTTATCCTAAAATACAGATTACTTTGTTATAAAGATATATATATATATATATATATATATATAAATGTTGATTGCTACAAATTCTCATTGTTGCAAATTACATAAACATCCCCAACACCTGACAATTATATACCAAATATGCACATATATATGCTATATATCCATGTAGTATATTATATTTTCATTATTTTTAATCTGTAGGTGGTGTGTGTGTGTGTGTTTGGGACTGTGAGTGTGAAGGTGGGTGTGTCTCACAGCATCCATGTGGTGGTCAGAGAACCATATGAGATGTCAGTGTTTACTTCCCCTTCATTTGACACCTCTCTTATTGTTCACTACTATATATACCAGGCTGATGTGCTTTAGGGAGTCCCCCATCAGAAACTCCTATCCCACGGAAGGAGGACTGGGATTACAGAGACACATACTTCTGGCTTTTACATGGATTTGGGGAATCTGAACCAAGGTCTTTATGTTTGTGCAAGGTCTTTATGTTTGTGCATTGTTGTGCTCTTTAGGAGAGCCAGCTCCAAGTCAGAACCTAGAGTATGCAAAAGACCACAAATGCAGTGAAAACCACACTTTTCCATCAAAGGGATAGGAAACTAAACACATGCTTTCTGACTAATTTTTTTTTAGTTCATCTTGAAAAATCCTCTTTCACAGAAAAACTCTTAGACAATATATAAATTTTATTTTCAGTATCAAATATCATTTTTGAGTAAACAATAAAAACAGAGAGTCTCTAATAACATATGAAAAACATTCAGTTTCTCTCAGGGAAGTCACACTAAGGGGTCAGTAAGTGAGTGGCAATCTTTGTCTGTCAGCCAAGCTCCTTGTTGATCACGCAAAAGGTATGTAGGCTAAATGACATCACAGAAAGTGACAATGAATTTAAGAACTAATCAACAAACAGCTGACTAAACATTGAGATTTGGAGTATATGCAGAAAGTCAATTACTGCAAGGAGTTGTGTCTTTAATGCTATCTGCCAGGCTTTTGAAATTGAAAATTGGCATTAAAGTTATTTTATGCTTGACTTTGATAAACACCTGGGAACTTGTCCTTGAACAATTCATCTCCAGGGAAACTAATCTATTTGGATTTGTACTGAGGACTTAGCTAACTGTATGTAATTGTCATTAAGCCACGGAGTAAAGGCCTGGCTATAAAAGTATATTTTATTTACCAAAATTACACAATATAGGAAGAAGTCATCCTTCTGTCAATTCACAGGAATAACAATGTGCAATAAATGAGGAGCACACTGCCAACAGTTGTGGGAAGAATCCAATAGGTATTTTGGGTATTGGAGAGAATTATGGTTGCACTCAAGAGACAGAAGCAGACAGTTGTTCATTGGCAATGGTCTCATAATCTTTGCCTAGTGAGATCCTTTCATCAGATAGCTGCTCGTCTGGTGGGTCAACCTTATGAATAACAGCTGTCATCTATCATGTATTTTTCTGGAACTGCACAGCGCATGATTTATTTCATTGCTTTTAAGTGTGTGTGTGTGTGTGTGTGTGTGTGTGTGTGTGTGTGCGCGCGCGTGCGCGCACGCGCGTGCTCGTACTTACTCAAGAAGGCCAGAAGAGGACATGGGATTCCTTAGAGCTGGAGTGTTAGTCTTCATTGTCAGTGCTGGGAACCAAATTAAACACACACAAATGAGATTTTAACTGTTGATCCATCTCTCAAACCCTATATTCTCATTTTTAATAAAACTTGGAATTGTTATTTATCATTATCAATAACATCTAAGAAACATTAAATGATAAAGGAAGATTTTAAAGTATGAGAGTGATATTGTATGCGAAGTATATATAACACCTACCTCTGCCTTCAAAGTTCTGTAATTAAAAGCAGAGATCCACAACCAAACACCAGGCTTTGCCTTTGGAATAAAGTCAAAGAGAAGGCAGGGGAATTATATAAAGTGGATCAAGATTGTGATGTAGAAATCTACAGAGACAAATGAACCAAGCTAGTGGGAATGTGCAAACTTATATTGACAGCTGTGGATCCTGTGTGGAAATGGAATAGACCCTTTAAATACTGGAGACATTTGTGAAGCTTGGTCTGTTTAAGGGGCCTCTGGCAGTGGGATCAGAATCTATCCCTGGAGCATAAGCATCATCATATAAAATCATTGTTGTGGGACCCAATCTTTTGATATACTTCAAAGGTGGAAATTAGGCATTGTCATGGTTCACTGGAGAAAACTAATAAGAGACTCAAACCCATAACAATGTACAGGAAGCTATTTAAAGCCCTTTTTTATAAAATTAATTAGTACTCTATAAAAACATATAATGACATAAAGTTTAATATATATAATCTTATGAATTTTGATATAAAATTTAAACATCATAGGATTAGTAACAATAGAATAGCCCCTCATTTTTATTCTTCTGTCCCATATTAGGTGGCTCTTCTGATATGATGCAGAGATTTTGCATTTAACTTTATCAAACACATTTGGGTTTAGAGAAGGAATGAGGCACACTCCAACTTGAAAGTCAGCTCTAATTTATAATTGAACTGGATGTCAACTTTTCAAATAGAGAGAACTAGATGTTAGACAGTGAGATTTTACACCATAGAGTATATTGGTACCAATAAGTCTGATATTCCTTTGCTTGTAAACTTTTTCTGGATAGCCTTTTCTTCTGCTTTAGGAATATATATGTCCAAAATATTTTGACTTCTTGAAGATGAGTATTTTTAGTTTTCTGTAAAGACAAAAACAAACCCTGTCCCAACCCTTGTTTGATGAGTTTTTCTTACAATTTAAAGAATTTTCACAGAGGTAGATGTGCCATCATTTCTGTTTATCAAGAACTTTCTCTGGTTCAATTTGAGTCTTTATTAATTTTGATGATATCCATAGCTTTTCTTCAACTGCAGAAACAAAAGCAAAACCCCTTCCCCAACATAGCACATAGCCTGGCTTCCATTCTGAGGTCAGTACATCTTTGAAGAACACAGGCTGATTTAGCTCAACTGTTTATTCTGTAGACCAATGTCTTTCAGCAGCTGTTGTTCCTTTTTCATTAGCATTGAGAAAAATTCAAAGTTAATAAAACACTATGTAGTCTATTTCAAGGAGTCTTTATTATTCCTTTCTTCTTATTTAGCAGATCCTTTAGAGTTGAATTTGATCTATGACTGCTTGCCCTGTAGGACTGTGTGATATAATATGCTTTATATTATGATAAGCAAAAACTTGCTTCATTTTACTAAAGACATATGCTTGAGCATTGTCAGTCTTAATTTGTATAAGTATTTCCATGATAGCCATAACTTCAAGAAAATGTGTGATTGCAGAATCAGCCTTTTCTGAAATCAAAGAATTTGCCCATTGAAATTCTAAGCACATATCAATTGTATGATGAGCATTTCTTATTTTTCCGAATTCTAAAAAATAAAGCACATCTATCTGCCAACTTTTATATCTATGTATACCTTTAGGATTATATCTTGCTGGTAATGGAGTTTGGTTATAGAAGGAACAGGAGGAACATCTTTTTACAATTTCTTTGGCTTATTGTCAAGTGATGAAGAAATCTTTTTGTAACCTTTGCTATTGCTGTGATCATTTTTATGAAACTCTGAGGTTTTCTGCTTATTTCCTATTAATAATTTATCAATTTTATCATTACTTTGTGCTAGAAAGCCTAGAAAAATCATATGGAATCAAATGTGGGTTATATAGAAGGCATGATTCCCATTTTTGACTATTTTTTCTAACAGAATAAAAAATGAAGTTAGTTCTGATTCATCAGATAAAGTCAGAAGTTTCAATGTGAAAACAACTCTTTATGCATACTGAGAGTCAGTGACTATGTTAAAAGGTTCTATGAATAATATCATGATAGCATAATAGTCTGACTTTTGAACAGAATTATAAGGTCTTTGAGCCACTTTGCTTATATTTTCTGCTTTGTGACCTCCCTGTGCTGATTTGTTTGCATCAGTATAATATATAGGGACTCCAGATATTAGCATTCCCCATAGAACATGAGGAAGAATCCAGTTAGTTCCTGCTATAGATTGAATTCTTTTGCTTTGGAGATAACTATTGTTAATCCCCTTGCTCCTCTTCCGTTCCCTCCTTCCAATCCCTCAGTCAGTCTTCAGCTCCCTCACCTCATACTCCCCATTTCCTTCCCAAATAGGACAAGAAATCCAAAGGTGGGTCAGCTCAGCACGGTGATTTTATTATTTAGGATATGAAATATTTCAACAAAAAAATAGATACTAAAAGATGCAAATTAGGAAAGATAGATTGTAGACTTTTAATGATTTCCAAAGGTCTCTAGAAAATATTTTAAATTTACAAACCACTATTTGGATAAAAACTTCATGAACTAGATAATTTTTTCAAAACATTAGATGATGACAAGGACTTAAACAGTCCAAGAGAATTGTCAGCTAAAGCTGAGAGAGAATTGGTTTTGGCAGAAAAGAAATTACAAGATGGGCATGTGGATCACATAGGTTCAGACTTTAATTGAATTCTGTTTATTTTACCCTCTAAGCATTCTCCTACAGAAATTTTAATGCAAAGGGAAAATATTATATTGGAATATATATTAGATATTTCTATCACATAAGCTGAGTGAGAAATTAAAGACATATGTGGAAAAGATTTCTAATTTGATTTTTAAAGGAAAATTAAGAGTTCATCAAGTGACAGGAATAGACCCAGCAGGAATTGTTATATCTTTAATTAATCTAGAAATTGACCAATTATGGACAGAAAGTGAACCTTTGCAAAAAGTTTGCAGTAATTTTGGGGGGAAAGATACATAGATAATAAAATAAATAAGCTTTTTAAAAAAAGAAAAAGAAAAGAAATAATATAAAAATTCATCTCTGTTTATATATGTGCACATATCTATACATTATTCTATAATTTAAAATTATCATATACATCTATTTAAATAAAATTTAAATATATTTTAAATAAATAAATTAAAATTAAAAATAAAGTAAAATAAATTTTTCTGTGGGAGAACCTACCATTGCTATCTCTTTACAGGGTGAGAATTATCATAAGTGGGCATTGTAAAGGCAAATTTTTCTTTGTTCCATTCTTGTAGAGTTATAGTAAAGAAACACTATTTTAATTAATAACTATAATAGAACATTCTTTAGGTAACAGAGAAGGCAAAGGGACCTCAGATTGTAGAGAGCCCCTTGGCTGAATCACCATGTTTACGGCTCTAAGATTTGTTACCATTCTCTATTTTCCAGATTATCTTTATAAGAAATACAGGAGAATTTTAAAGTCTGGTTGAATCTTCAATATGTTGAGCATGTAACCGCTCCTGTACTAGCTGTTCTAAAGCCTACATTTTTCTGTTAAAGGCCATTGCTAAAACCTTATTAGCTTATCTGTTAATCATTTTAAAGATAGTGTTGTGGGTGCCTTTGAAAGATCAGCAGTTGTTATACCTTGTTTTTTTCCAACCTGAATTCTTGATAACTGTTTTTCATAATATCTTCTAATATATTTTCCAGAAACATATGTGAGTTTATGGTTTGCTTCTGTTATTGAAGAAATGTTAATCTGAGTATTCCATTGTTAAAATAAGTCTCATCCCCATAAATTTAAAACAATCTTAGCTACACATGACTTTAATTTTTCTCTCTGTCCTTCTGGCCCTGTACATTCAAGCCATCTTGCACTATGTTTTATCTGGGATAATGTCCCAATTCCCCAAAATTTACCATTTACCTCCTAAATGGGCCAATTTAGATGCCAAGATTCTAATGTTACATCTGTCTTTGTGTCTATCAAACCTTTATTTATATTTTTAACTTTGGCCTTTGTTCATTTATAGAAGTTTACCAAAATATTTGCTTTATGATTTTTTTCTGAATTTTTTGTTCTCTATTCTATAGCTGTTCTATTGTCCCAAACAGAATGTTTGTTTAAAATAGGCTTTACATTCTTTAATTGCTCTGGGAAGGTGTTTCCTCCATTATGGCTGAATAAGTCTCAACTGGATTTAATACAAGAGCCTTCAAAAGCCCCCTCAGTGAGTTTCCCAAAGTCAAAATTTTACTTTTTCTGTCCCTTGTTAACTTGCACTCATTGGTCCAATGTCTGCCTTTGTCATACCTTCTGCATACTTTAGAAAATTTCAGCTTTCTTTTGGGATTATTTTTAGAAAATACATTGTTTCTGGAAATATCTTGTTTACAATCTCTTTTTATGTGACCTTGCCTTCCATGGTCATAATATTTGCTATTTTAATTTTTTCTTAAACTTCTAGAAATTACCTCTCCTACCCAAAATATCATCACAGTTATAAGATTCTAAATTAATTGCATCATGAATCCAATTTTTCAAGGGTGCTGACCTTGCCTTTAATGGCATAGTTATCCTTTTGCATATTGAGTTAGCATTTATTTTCAAAAGTGAGAGATTCATTTGTTACTCATTTAGTTTTTCAATCTAGTACCTTTTTGTTTACTCCTGCAGGCAATCTTTGTAAAATATTTGTAAAGGTTTTTATTATTCCTTGAATTATTTTTTTTTAAAAATTCAGTTTTATTTCTTTTACTTCCGTTTCATCCAATACTTTCAAGGCTTCCATTTGCCATAAATCCAGGTGTGATTGTTGTATATTGATTGCCTTCCTAAATTAGCAAAATCTCCTTCCCAAAGATTTAGTCTTGGGACTTTTCTATGCCTCTATCTCTGCTTCCTTGTTCTATTGTTTTAGGCTTCTCCATTCACCATGTTTTCCAATGTGAAGGCAGCTTAGTCTCTAAAACATCTGACCAGTCTTTATGGATAACTTAGTTACAGGTTGACAAAGATTTTAACATTTGTTTTACAAATGGTAAGTGCATACCATAAGTGATTACTTCCTTGAATTTCCTCAACTCTAACATTTTTACTATAGTGCAACTAGCTTCTGAACAATTTTAATCATTTGGAGATTCTTTTAAAGTTACTGAACACAATAATTTTGAACTATTTGAAAGCCTTAGCCTATATCTCTGGATTCTTAGAAGATAATGTTGAGATTGGTTTTAAATTCCTCCATCTGGGTCTGAATGTCTCTGTGTCCTTTTTTAACAAACAAGTGTTTTAAAAACTTTCATCTTGGCACTCATATTAACTGACTTTTTAAATTATAAGACAGAAATAATCAAATGTATAATATTTATAATAGACATTGGATAATAATTCCTTCTACATTATCTTCCCCTTTACTGGTTCTAGTTTCAAATCTTTTAAATTAATATAAAAAAAAAAGACCAAACTACCTTTTATCATGCTACCCTATTCTTTTTTCAATGTGGGAAAAAATTCTCTCTGTATTAAATGTATTTCCCTTTTTAACACAATGGAGTACTGCTCAGCAATAAAATAAGTGGCATCCTGAAACTTATAGGCAAATGAATGAATCTGGAGAGTATCATCCCAAAGGAGGTAACACAGATCTAGAAAGCAGACATGGTATGTACTCACTCATAAATGGGTTGTAGACATAAATCAAAGAAAAAGCAGGCTACAATCTACTCCCGCAACCCCAGAATCTAGGTAACAAGAGAAAGTTAAGAGAGACATTTATAGATCCCCCTGGGAAGAGGAAATAGAGAAGATCTCCTGAGAAAATTGTGATCATATTGGGGGAGGGAGAGCAAGGGGAGATGAGAAGAGAACATGAAAAAAATGGGATGGTAGAGGGGGAAGCAACAGAGAGGGAGAGCAAAGAAGTGAATATCCTGGTAGAGAGAGCCATTGTAGGATTAGAGAGAAACCTGATACTAGGGAACACCCAAGAACCCACTAGATGAGCCCAGCTAGGACTCTAAGCAATAGTGAAGAGGGTGTCTAAACAGACCTTTTCCTATTATCGTATGAATGATCACGGTAATTGCCATTTTAGAACCTTCATCCAGCAGCTGATGGAGGCAGATGCAGAGATCCATAGCTAAACAGCAGGCTGGTACAGCTGAAGAAAAGGAGGAAAAATTGCATAAGCAGAGGAACTGGAATCATGATAAGGAGACCCATGGAATATGCAGTCCTATACTGTTAGGAGCTCTCAGACTCTGAAATGACAGCTGACAAACCTTCATGGAATGAATCTGGACCTTCTGAATGTAGATGACAGTCAAAAGGTGTGGGCAGTTTGTGGAGCCTCTTGCACTTGGACCAGAGTCTATCCTGGGCCCATGAACTGGCTTCTTGAAGCCCATCCATACCAGGAAAACATTTTTCTTAGCCTTGATACTTAGGGGGAGGAACTTCATCCTACTTGCTCAACTGGATATGCCAGACCAAGTTGACTCACTTTGGGATCTTTGGATTACTTGTCTTCTCTGGGGAGTCAACAGGGTGGGGAGGCTGGCAGAGGACTTGGAGAAGGGGCACGAGAGGGAGCAGCAGTAGGTATGTGAAAAAATAAAAAAGTTTTTTAAATAAGAGAAAAAAATTTTACAACCCTCAATTCACTCACCAAACTTGTTGTCAATGAAGATTTAGATGACTATGAAGTGGGGCAGCTACCTAGTATAGTAGCAGCCTAAGGACTGGGTCCAAATAGAGAAAGAAAATACAACCCACTAGGAGAGTGAGGTTATTATCTGTAAAACTTACCCAGATGAACATGAGAAGAAACAGTATGAAGAGCTCTGTCTAAGACTAGAGGCTAATGGCCAATGTTGTTGGAATGAAAAGATAGACAATTCACAAAGCCATAAGCTATTGACATAAGCAAAGGCTCTTCTAACAAGTGACAGAATAAGAAGAAACTGAGAGATTACTGCCTAAAACCATCCCTCAGTGGGAGAAGGCACAACAATCAGCAGCACTATACTCCTGAACCTTCCTCTAGAACTCTAAACAAGTGGTAATACCAAAGAGTAATTTTCAAAGTGAATCAATTACTACTCATAAAAGTAAAATATAAACACTGAACAAAGGTAAATAAGCATTTTAGAAAAAAACATTTAGTAGTTAATATAAAGACTTTTCTTCCATTTTCAGCGTATTTTGATATTATAATTGGGTTCTTAGATTAGCATAGTTTTAAACCTTAATGTTTTAGTCTTAAAGTACTAATAGTTCACCTTGTTACTAGAGATTAGGTTAGAGCACAATATTCTACTGAACAGATACAGTGGGGTTTTTTTGTTTTTTTTTTTAGCTTCCTTTAGTTTTATCTATTTTAGCATTTTTAACAGTGTTCTTGGTTTGTGAATGAATTTTTTAAGTGTCTGATTTATTTTTAAAATTAGATCTAATAAAATTTTTCTTTTAGAACTACAAATACAAGGTCACATAAGTCAATTTAAAAATAGCGATCTTAACCAAAAGAAATCTACAGATTCAGTGCAATTCCCATCAAAATCTCAACACAATTTTTTTACAGACCTTGAAAGAGCAATACTCAATTGCATTTGGAATAACAGGAAAGCCAGGATCGCCAAAACAATTTTGCTCAAAAAAAAAGAACCTCAGGAGGCATCATCATCCCCGACTTCAATTTATACTATAGAGCTACAGTAATAAAAACAGCTTGGTACCAGCATAAAAACAGACTTGTGGATCAATGGAATCAAAATGAAGTCCCCAACATTAACCCACACACGTATGAACACCTGATCTTTGACAAAGAGTCGCAAAATATTCAATGGAAAAAAAGATAGTATCTTCAACAAATGGTATTGGCATAACTGGATGGTAGTGCATAGAAAAATGCAAACAGATCCAAACCTATAACCCTACACAAAACTCAAATCCAAGTGGATTGAAGACCTCAACATAAACCCAGCCACACTGAACTTGACAGTAAATAAAGTGGAAAATGACCTCCAATGCGTTGGTACATGCAACCACTTCCTAAATATAACACCAATAGTACAGACACTAAGAATAACAATAAGTGGCCATTGCTTCCGGTTCCGCTCCCGAGACTGAGTGCTGTCTGCAGAATCCCAGCTCACTCTGGAGCAGGGGCAGGTAAACTCTGCCCCTGACCACACCCACAGCTCCAGCTGAGGGAAATTGCATGGCTCCCCGCCACGACCTCAAACTGAGCAAACCAACTACAGGGGTCTCTGAAGGGCAGATTCAGACCCCGCCCAGAGGTGAGGAGGGGACACCAGGCCTCAGCTCCTATATCCCAGCCTGGGAGGGAGAGTTGAGCTCCTATTGCTTTCGGTTTCACTCCCGGGACCAAGTGCTGTATGCAGAGTCCCAGCGAACTCTGGAGCAGGGGCAGGTAAACTCTGCCCATCACCACACGCACAGCTCCTGCTGAGGGAATTTGCACGGCTACCCATCACGACCTCAAACTGAGCGAACCAACAACTGCAGGGGTCTCTGAAAGACAGAATCAGACCCTGACCAGAGAGGTGACAGGAGGCACACAAACCCAAGTGCCACAACTGACCAGGACCCATCTAATCGTGAACCACTGAAGCCATAGGTAAATGTCAGTGCAAAAAATTACATAATACTACAAAGGACAACATGGTAACTCCAGAAGAGAGTGGCGATCTTACAAATACAAAACCTGAACTGAGCAATGAAGAGGAAACAGAAGGAAGCAACACCAAAAATTCCTTTTTGATGATCATCGAAGCTCTCAAAGAAGATATGAAAAAAAGCCTTAAAGAAATAGAAGAAAATACAAACAAAAAATTGGAAGAGATGAACAAATCTATGAATCAAAATGCCAGGAACTAAAAGCTGAAATAAAAGCTGAAACAGAAGCAATAAAAAAGGCACAAAGTGAGGCAAAAATGGAAATAGAAAACCTAAAGAAAAAAGCTGGAACTACAGATACAAGCATAACAACTAGAGTTCAAGAGATGGAAGATAGAATCTCTGAAGTGGAAGACTCAGTAGCTCAAATAGATATATCAGTCAAAGAAAATAGTAAAACTAAAAAAGCCATAATTCAAAATGTTCAGGAAATCTGGGACACCATGAAAAGACCTAATTTGAGAATAATAGGAATAGAAGAAGGAGAAGAATACCAGCTCAAAGGCACAGATAATGTTTTCAATGAAATCATAGAAGAAAACGTTCCTAACCTGAAGAAGGAAATGCCTATAAAGATACAAGAAGCTTATGATCCCCCAAAAAAGTCAGCATGCCACATTATAATCAAGCCACAAAACATACAGAACAAAGAAAAAATTTTAAGAGCTGCAAAAGAAAAAGGTCGACTCACATATAAAGGCAGACTCATCAGAATAATGCCTGACTATTCAATGGAAACGATGAAAGCTAGAAGGGCTTGGTCAGAAGTTATACAGACGCTAAAACAGCATGGATGCCAAACAAGAATACTATACCCTGAAAAATTATCAATCACCATAGATGGAGTAAACAAGGTATTTCAGGACAAAGTCAGACTGAAAGAATATCTATCTACCAATCCAGCACTACAGAGAGTATTAGAGGGAAAACTACAACATAAGGACCCCAGATACATCCCCGAAATTACAAACAATCAATAAGTCCACAGAAGAATACCCTAGAGAAACGAAATACAAACAAGTTACCACCAAAAATGGCAGGAAATATGAATCAATGGTCACTAATTTTCCTTAATATCAATGGACTCAACTCTCCTATAAAACGTCACACACTAACAAGATGGATACAACAACAGAAGCCATCCTTCTGTTGCCTACAAGAAACACACCTTAACTGCAAAGACAGACACAGGCTTAGAATAAAGGGTTGGGAAAAGATTTTCCAGTCAAATGGTCCTAAGAAACAAGCGGGGGTTGCAATCCTAGTATCTAACAAAGTAGACTTTAAGCTAAAAGCAATAAAAAGGGACCAAGAAGGTCACTACTTATTCATCACAGGAAAAATTGGTCAAGAGGAGATTTTAATCTTAAATATTTATGCCCCTAATATAGGGGCACCTACATATGTAAAAGAAACACTGCTAAAGCTCAAATCCCACATCAATTCTTACACCCTAACAGTAGGAGACTTCAATACCCCACTTTCAACCCTGGATAGATCAACCAGACAGAGCCTCAACAGAGAAATAAGGAGTCTAAATGAGGTTATGATGCAAATGGATTTCATAGATATCTACAGAACCTTCCACCCAAAGGCAAAGGAATATACATATTTCTCAGCTCCTCATGGAACTTTCTCCAAAATCGACCACATAATTGGTC